>CM031238.1:761662209-761873447 GCA_018340775.1 Taxus wallichiana var. yunnanensis | reverse complement strand
TTCACATGTTTAATCATTTTGTCTATTCACTAATGTTTTCTAATGTTTTTTACATGCTTCTCATTTGTTGTTTTTCTTTTTTGTGAGACTAAACCACGAAAAATCATGCATATGCTCTTCCCTCGTGCTTTCTAAGTGATCTTGGGAATCGAAACATGGTCGCTTATTTCTTTTTTATTTATTGGGGATTTAGCGTTTCACTTAATCAAAGATTGTTTGCATGTATGCTATTTCCTTGAGCTTTCTAAGCGATTTGGGAAATCGAAAAGTGAACTTACTTCATTTGTTTTTTTTTTTACCTCCTTCTAGAAAAAATTTTGAACTTTTCTTGAGGTCCTACTCTTTAAAAGGTGGATAAAATACTCAAAATATACTAACCACCGGTTTCCGTTTAGATAGTGTAAAACCAAACCATATTAAGATCACAAGATAAAAAAATACACCACATTCAAAACACTATATTTGCAGGTTCAATTAAGAGCTACGGGTCGACCACTTAACTACAGATAACCCCTTGGTATAATCATTAAGCTACAACAAAGGGGTCGTTCTGTAGAACCTCAAAGTATTCCACCTTGAGGGAACGGTGGATGAAACGGGAAAAATGTTTATCCTACGATTAAGTAAAGCCTTGTGAGTTAGAGTCACGTATATCCTTAGTGGTGACCCTAGTGCATTCATTCTGAGCAAGATATTTGCTCAGGGTTTCAAAGGGGGTAAAGTAAATCCATCAACTATCAATAGCATCATGCTTACTCAAATATACTACCGACACTCCTAGTTGAGAGAGCCACCTAGAAGCCAAACATTGTCTAAGCCAATGTAAAGTAGAGGCCACAAACAAACAGTTAAACAAAAAACTCTTATCTTCCTTTTCTTATTTTGTTTTCTTTCTTTTTTGTAGTCGTGTTCCACACTCACTTTTTTTCCAAACACTCCTTATTTGGGATCCATCCTTCACGTTCATATCTTTTCATTATTTTCCAAACACTCCTTGTTTGGATTCTACTTTCATCTCTTCTCATCATCTTTCCTCTTCATCGTTAGTCATTCACTAACTTTCATTTTACTCTTGAATTTCCCCTTTTTGGAAATTTTGTCTCTTTTTCATTATTTCAATTTTTTTCATCCTCATTGCGTTCTCCATTTGATTTCTTTCATTCATTTGGAGTTCTCATTCACTTATTTGATTCTTCCTCTTTCACGGTCATCAAATTCTTCTATCTTTTGTACTCACCTCATTTTGAGTTTATCTCCCATTTCATTCTTGACTTAAACATTTGGATTACATTTCCCAAATTTTAAGTTTCCATCTCCTTTTCAACATTAAGTCTTGAGTTTTGGATATCCACATCCTCACTTAAGCACTTTCATCTTACAACTCACATTTTGACAGTGTTGTGTTCCACTTTTTCACAACTCAATTTTATCACATATTATCTTCATTCTTTTCTTACATCCTTTAGTTTGACATCATCATCGTTAAACTATATACGTTTTCTTTCTTCACATCTCTAACTTGAAAAATTAATTTGTTATGTTTTAAACACTTCATCGTTTCTTCTTTTCCCAACACTTACGTTATCAATATTTGAGTCTTATCCTTTCATTAGCCTCTTCCTTCTTAACTAATTCTTATTAAGGGTTGAGCACATCACATATGATTTGAATCCTTTTTCATACCCTCTTCCCATCTAGCATTCATTTTGCTAAGTGGTAGAGTGTATTTGTAATCAATCTATCCTCACTTCTCCACTCTAGCATTCACATTGTTAGAGGTTGAACACATTTGGACTTTTTTCACTATAACTCTCCTCCATTCTAGCATTCACTTTTTTAGAGGACAAGAACCTTCACCACATCAAACCACTCTTCCATCTTGGAATTCACTTTGTCAAGGGTTGATTTTATCAAAAAATTTCACATGCTTCCATCTTGACATTCACTTTGTTAAGGGTTGCGTCATTCATATCTTCCAAACTTCTTGTCCATCTTAGCATTCACTTTGTTAAGGGACAAGTTATTACCAAGCTTAATCACACACCTCTCTTCCATCATCACATTCACTTTGCTACGGGTTGAGTTATCTTTTCATTTCTCTTTTTCTCCCTCCCTCTTTTAAAAATGGTGGGAACACGACACAAAGATTATAGTCCTTTTGAAGGAACGAAAGATATCAAAATCCTTTTAGTTTTTGATAGTGAAAATGACCGAACTCGAGGATGATGTAATGACATATCACTTGAAGAATAGTCCCATGTTGAAAATATATTACGTATGAATAAGGACCAATTTTTTCTTCATCTCCTTGAGATGGGAGAAAAATTACCCTCTAATTTCAACCGGATATTCTAGGAACATTACTTCTCAAAACCACCATCTAACAAGGGTGAAACTTTCCTTTGAAAAATAATGATGATGAGGTAGGCCCTAGTCACACGAACAATGATGATTGAAACAATTCACCTCAAACAACACCAAAGGTGATGAATCAAACAAAGAAAAATATGATGAAGGGAACAAATGAAAATCAACTTATTATTCAACCAGCCCGAATCAAATTAATGACCCAAATTGTTATCTTAAATTCAAGTCCTCAATGAATCAAATTAATGAAATGTTTCAAGCAAATTGCATACCAAAGAATTCAAAAGTCACCTTAATGAACCCCATCCCAAGAATGGAAAATGAGAAGAACACCAAAAGAAAACTAGTAATGTTTCATTTAAGGAATTCATCCCCTTTCCCACAATAAAGAGACGCCCAAAACAAATACAAGGGAAAGAATGACGAGTGATGGCTTTCAAGAGGTGGCGTAAAGTGATTTCTTTCTCTTTCCATGAAGTCACAAGCTCCCCATTTTCCCAAGGGAATAAAAATGATGAAGGACATTTCTCATTCAATAGACCATTATGATGGAAATGACTAGAAACCTTTTCCTACAAAGATGGCATGGGATTGCTAGTCATTTCCCATGCTCCATTCTAAGAAACAACTTGTGAGCATATTTTTACCTAACCTCAACAATGAGCTATCCTTTCACATGTAAATGCATTTCCTTAATACTTTTGAAGAAGTTATTGAGAAAGGATCACAGATTGAAAAATCCCTTGTCATAAAAGGTTTGATTAAACCTCATTCAAAAGATAATGGGAAACATAGTAACCATCCTAATATCTCTCACCAAGAAAATCTAAACATGTTAACTACAATTGTAATATGGTCAATGATGGTGTTACAGACAACTGCAATGTCCACAATGTCCAAAACACTCAAACTAGACCAAACAAAGGTAAACAACCTCTTGTTATTTCTAGCAAAGAGGTTTCCTCCTCTCAATTCTAAGTGACGTCATTTCACTCCTTTGGGAGAACCTCTATCAAGTGTCCTCCAACAACTCATTAATGCAAACATGGTTACCTATCCCATCACTAGACCTTGGGTTGAGGGAGAACCCAAGCCTACTTGGTATAAATCTAATACTTATTGTGATTTTCATCGCATTTATGGTCACCCAACTAATCGATGTTTTCACTTACGTCACTTTTTCCAAGATCTCATTGATAGTGGAGATATCACTGTTGAAGAACCATCACCAAATAAAACACCCAATGAAAATATTAAGGTGTTCTCAAACCCTTTTCCCAAACATGGCAGTGATAGTAAAAATGGTGAAAAGGTTCTTCTACAAATAACTCGATTTCATTTTAATTATCTCATTTATTAAGGAAGTACCATCTACAATGGTGACCATTAAATTCAAACCTTCGAGTAATATTATGACCACATGCCAAAGGAAGATATGGGTTCCCGTGGAAAACCAACCTTCTACATCTTCTACAAAACCTCAAATATCCAAACCAACAACTCCTTCGAATCAAAAGTCAAACTCTAATGCCAAATCTCCTACTCTAGGTTAGTATGAATTCATCAAACAATTAGCAACCATGCCAGAGCATATCTCTCTAATGGAGTTGTTAAAAGACTCACCTAGCTTTAATATTCTCACTCATGCTCTAATTTAATTGTGTGTTCATCATACTCTCAATGTTCAACAGTTTCAGCTATAATCACAAACCTTACACCTAAAACTCTTATCCTATCTTTTGGCCCTCAAGATATGTTAAACCCAAATCTAATTAACAATAATCCTTATACATCTAAGCCTACGTTATAGACCATAAGGTGGAGAGAGTTTTTTTACGACAATGGAGCAACTCTTAACATCTGTTATATAAAAATGCTTCATTGCCTTGGTCATATAATAGATGAATTAGATGTTAATATCATTACCATTCATGGTTATGATAATACTCGAGCACCAGTCCTATGGTACCATCACTCTTCCCATACAAGTAGGCCCGTAGCTCCTCGACATTGTATGTCATGTAGTTGATGTAGAAACATCATATAACCTTCTTCTGGGTAGACCTTGGATACATGCGATGCATGTAGTACCTTCCACCTTCCATCAATGCATAAAGTTTCCACATAACAACAGAGATTTCACTCATGGGTGATATCGACACACCTTTGAAAAACCGTAAGTTTTTCAAGCAAGGTACAAAAAGAAAATTATTTTCCATCTATTGATAACACAACTGGATCTAGTGCAAATCCTATTATTATCAACCATATTGGCCCTAATGTAATATTGTTCCCTAAATCTTCCACATATTTTTCTCATGAATCTATGACTAAAGAGTTACTTGAGGATATTCCTCATGCCTCTACACCTTCCTTTGAAGCATCTACATCTAAGGTGTCACCTAAAGTTACATTCTCCCATAAAGGCTTAGGTGAGTACACACTCGATAATGCATTTCTTGTTGGAAAACTCCCATTATCACCTCACAACTATGGGTGTCCTAACGCTCCTCATCTATGAGAACCTCTAGCTTACTATATCAAAAACACTCTTTGGAGACGATATGGATATCTAGAATATGAACATATTCCAATCTCTGATGAATCTTGGCTATATGAAGATAGGATGGCAGAATGATATGAATCCACTTATTACACCAAGGGCCATAGAATGATGAAAAACATGAACTGGAAAGAAAGAGGCCTTGGCCCACAAGAACATGATGTTCTTGAACCTATGAATATCAAGTCTAATCTTTAAAAAGTGGTCTAGGATATTGTACATATGAGAAGAGGCCTATAGTATTTGATGTATTACCTAGTGATGAGGATATGGATTCTGAAGTTGAGACCGGTTCCACACATAGCCTCTTTGAAGACCTAGATGAGACTACACTTTTCCTCGAATACTTATCCATTCAAACACTTTATGTTGTTTATCCTTCCCTCATTGATCAGGACCAATAGTGTCATATTTCCATGGACCTCTTTCAAAACAATGAGGCCATCCAAGAGTTCCTCGGGGCTTAAGATCATTTTCCCTTGTCGAATCACAAGAATGGTTTCTATATAAACCTTTTTGCTACTACATACTTTAGTGAAGAACTTACGATCTCCAATCCTAAAGAAAAAGAAATTAAACATAGAAAAAATACAAATTATATCTTGCATAGTGAAAACCTTTCTGAGGTGTTATACAAGAAGCAAAAAAAGAAAAATAACAAGAAGGAAAAGGATGCATATCCTACTAAAAACCTTTCAGAGGCACTAGAGAGAGGAGATTAGATCTAGAAATATCAAAAAATCTACACAAGACTAAAACATCATTTCAATATAATGACACTTCTAAGTTGTTGCTATAAGAGACAACAACCATTAACATTAGAACTGAAGACCAACCAAAATTGTTATAACTAGGTGCCAGTTTATCAAAAACTAAAATCAAAGCCTTCACAACACTTCTAATCAAGTTTTAGGATGTATTCATTTGGTCTTATAAGGATATGCTAGGACTTGATCCTTATCTTGTGATTCATCACCTTGTGGTGCACCCAGATGTTAAACATGTAAAGAAAAAATTATGTAAAATACATCCCAAGGTCACATTGCTTATTAAGGCCAAACTACAAAAATTATTGGATGCAGGATTCATATGGTGCATTGACTACTCAGAGTGGATGTATAATATGGTATCGCAGAAGAAGACCCTTAAAGAATCTATATTTGTACAAACTTCTGTGACATTAACAAGGCATGTCTCAAGGATGACTTCCCTTTGCCTAATATTAACATGATTATCGATTCTAATGCATGCCATGAGATGTTATCCCTTATGGATGGTTTTTCTAGGTATAACAAAATTCAAATTTCTGAAGAAGACCATCATAAAACAACTTTTACAACCCCATGGGAGACATTTTGTTACAAGGTCATGCCTTTTGGCCTTAAAAATGCTAGTGCAACTTATTAATGTGTCATGACTATTATTTTCCATGACCTTCTTCATGATATAATGGAGGATTATGTCGATGATATTCTTGCTAAATCCAAGACAAGAGTGGATCATCCAATAGTTCTTAGGTGTATATTTGAGTGGTTAAGGGAGTACAAGGTTTTCCTTAATCCAAAAAAATGTGTCTTTGGTGTCACTTCAAGAAAACTTCTGGGATTCATTGTCTCACGAAGAGGAATTGAAGTGGACCCTACCAAGGTCAAAGCTATAATAGATATGCCACCTCCTCAGAACCTTTGAAAATTAAGGGGCCTACAAGGAAAAATACAATATATTCTTTGCTTCATCTCTCAATTGGTAATAAGTGCCATCACTTCAACCAGCTACTTAAGAAATATGTCTAATTCAAATGGACACAAGAATATTAAGACATCTTTCAAAATGAAAGAATACATGGCATCTCCACTAGTACTCATGCCACCTATATAGGATAAGCCTATGTTGTTTATACATCTACAACAGAACATGCCATTGGGGCATTATTGGCACAACACAATGATAAGGGTCAGGAACAAGCTATGTATTACTTGATCATAACTCTTTTGAACATGAGACCAAGTATTCACAAGTTGAAAAAGGATTTTTAGCAGTTGCTTATACTTTTGGCAAGCTGTGACACTATCTACTAAATCATACCACCAAGCTAATTTCAAGGGTTTATCCTCTTAAGTACCTACTTTAAAGTCCAATCATTAGAGGATGAATGTCTAGCTAGATTTCACTAAACAGTGAATTTGACATTGAAATTATCAATCAAAAATCTATAAAAGGTCAAACACTAGTGATCAACTAGCCGTAGCACCACTACTGCCCAGTTCACGCCTTGTTAAATTTTGAATTTCCAGATGAAGACTTGTTGTACATAGAAGCAACACCCTTATGGACATTATTCTTTGATGGATCTTACAATATCCATGGTTCTGGAGTAGGAATTATCTTGTGTACACCAGATGGAGACCTCATACCTAAATCTTATCGTATCAACTTCCCTTACACAAATAACATAACAAAGTATGAAGCATTGATAGTAGGCTTAGGGTTTGTTATCTCATGGCACCTACAAGAATTGATAGTTCTTGGTGATTCTCTTCTTGTCATTAATCAAGTTAACAAAGAATATCAAGTAAAAGATGAAAATCTCTTACCCTATAAAAGAATGGTTGATAGCCTTAGAGGGTATTTCTAGATTATCAATTTTGAACAAGTTCCTGTGTACAATGAAAGCAGTGAATTCCATGGCAATTATCACCTCCCTTCTTTCATTCGACACTAATCAAACTCACAACAAGCTCCTAGGTGAACATTATTTAGTGTCCTCATATGAATTTCTAGAGTCCACCATGGTTTGTGAGATTGTTGGTTTTGATCATCCCTAGTACCACGATATATATATCTTCATTTAAACCAAAGCCTACTCTCCTAGTTCAAATTTAGCTAATAAAAGCACCTTAGCACAACATGCTTTGCACTACACCTTTTCTTGCTAACACCTTGTATCGAAGATGTTATGATGGGACTCTCTTAAGATGTCTCAATAATGATGAAGTTAATCAGACACTAGTTGAAGTATATTCGGGTATTTGTGGTGCCCATACCAATAGAATGATCCTAATGAAGAATATCCCGCACATTGATACTACATCGCCCACAATGGAGGAATATTCCTACAATTTTGTGAAGAAATGTCAGGCTTGCCAAAAACATGGTAATCTCATTCATGCACCATCCCAAGCCTTACAACCCATTACTTCACCTTGGCCTTTTTCAAAATGGGGACTTGATTTAATTGGAAAAATAAAGCCCACATCTTCTAATGGCCACACATTTATTATAACTACCACTGAGTATTTCACCAAGTGGGTTGAGGCTATGCCTCTTACCAATGTTACTGGGTGCAATATTTATAAATTCATCTTCAACCATATTATCTATCATTTTGGCATCCCCACTACTATTGTCACTGACAATGGTGGTTCTTTCAAAAATAAGGATCTTAAGGCCCTAGCTAAAAATATAATATCCACCTAAAATGGGCTACACCCTACTATCCACAATGTAACGACCAATTGAAGTGTCAAACAATAATATCAAATTCATTCTAGAAAATACAATAATAAACATGGATGTAATTTACATATGTAGTTTTATCCCGCCCTATGGGCCTACCACACTTCCTTTTGTACTCCTACAAGAGCTACTCCATTCTCCCTAGTATATGGCTCAAGCCATATTACCTATGAAGTTGAACTACCTTCACTTCATGTCTCCCTCCAACATCTCATTCATGAAGAGGATTACCATGTTGCATGCCTTACAGAGCTATAATTACTGGATGAGAGAAAACTTCGTGCCTTAGACCATATGCAGGTATATCATAATAGATTGCATCGTAATTATAATCGCAAGATAAAACCTCAACAGTTTGAAATCGGTGATTTGGTTCTAAAGGAAAATCATAAGAACACAACTAAACTATGAGAAAAATAGGGAAAATTTGAGCCTAATTGGTTGGGTCCTTATGTTATAATCTAAATTTGGATCTGGTGCATACAAAATATCTACCGAGGATGGAAAAGAGATAAAGGAGGTTATGAATTCCATTCATTTTAAGAAGTTATACTCATGAGTCTCTGAAGAGTAACCCTTGTGTTGGGGGCATATCAGTGTATCCACTTGTTTCGTCATTTCACTTTGTTTCCCACTTGTAAATTTTCACCTCGTTGTGTGTCGCATGTTCTCCTTATTAGGTTGTCATGCCCATTTTCTACCACTATTTTTTACTTCCATTATTCTTTCATTCACTTCCTTCATGCGTAGCATATTGGTTTTGACTTGGGAATTTCCTTTCCCTCTTCTTTGTCATGTCGTTCAAAATTCCAAAAAGACCAAAACATTCAAAAAAATGTTTCACAAAAATTCAAAAACAATATAATTTTTTTCATAAAATACAAAAAAATACAAAATGTTCCAAAAATGCATTTAAAAATAAAACACTTGACTATAGGTAATTTCGTTCACCTTTTTTTCTTCCTCCGATTGTTTCAATCAATCAAGCCACTCTTTCCAATGTAAATTTTCTTAGGGACATCACTTGGCTTTGTCTTTCTCTTGGGGATAACTTGACATCCGTATATTTATTCATTTTGGAAAACACTAGGAAAGTCTTTGGACATTATTTTTGTGATTTGTGTTATATTATAGATTATTTGTTAGTATTTAACATTACTATGTTTTGTTTACTAGCTTATTTGTTGTATTTGTTTGTTTAAAAGTTTGGACATATGGGATGTTGTCTTGTATATTCTTAGCTTAGTCTCTTATGTTTTTAGTTACAAAAACTAGTACTTTGTGTATCTGGAATGCGCTTATGGACCAATTTCAAGAAATTTATTTACATCTTAGTTCATATACAACTTTGGTGTGGATCCTTCTTTCTCATATTGGGTTTTTTTCTATTGCTTGTTTTGTATCTTTTGTCATTCGCATGTGTTGATTTTTCTCCTGGTTTATTTAAGCCATGGAGCATTTTCCTTTGGTTTTGTATTCATGTGCTTGCATTTTCTTTGCATTTATCTTTTCAATTCCTTCAAAATTCACAAAATTCAAAAAAAAATATTCCAAAATCCAAAAAAATCATATATTTCAAAATCCAAAAAAAAATCAAAAATATTATTACAAAACTTTTGAAAAAACATTCACTTATCATAGAAATCCTACATTTGGAAAACCCTTAAATTGAATCATTCAAAATCTCAATACAATCTTGATAAATGTCATACCTTTATCTATTACCCTAGTGATCATGCCAATCTTACAACTATCACTTTCTTCCCTTTGTATGATATGCTAATTCCGCCAGGGCAAGTCACAAAATTATTTTTCCTTTGCGATATAATTTCACCTTGGGAAATTTCAACTTCAATAATTTACATAACATATCCAACAAGAGTGTCATAAGGAGTCACTTTAACTCTACTCTTCCATTACGGTCCTATTTCCACTTGGGAGCATTTGTATCTACTTAAACTCATTGTGGCACACATTAGGGGTATAACTAATTGTCTTCTTTTTTACTTTGTTTTGCATTGTTGATGTTTACTTTTTGGACCACATATAAGTAGTGTGATTACATCTTGGTTCCTTTATAATGTTGGTGTTGCACCTTATTTGTATATTGGGTTTGTTTTCTTTTTTATATTTTCTTTGTTGTGTGTGTTTGTTTACGTGCATTTGGTTTAACCATCTTGATTCTTTTATAATCATGGTGACAACTCTATTGTGCAATAACAAAAATAAGGTTGCTCTAAAATTCTTATCCAAATGAAGGTCAAGCTAAGAACCGTCATTTTCCCATCCTTATTCCAATCCCTTGTTTTTCCTTCCTATCAAGTGGTTTTCCACCACCTTGCTACATCATCCACCCGCTTGAGGGGGCATTCCTTTACCATTCTAATCATTGGGGCATCCTAATGCTTCACCTCAACCTAATCACCGGGGCATCCAAATGCTTCATAGTTTTTTTCGCTCACGGAATCGCATGTGTCTACTATCTTTAAATAACTAGTACTTTGCAATAGCACTTTAAATAGGGTAAAATGTAGACACCCAAAAATGACACACCTATTTCTACCTATTCCTGTGATATCCTAATCCACCCTATTAATTCATACACATTTACCCTTTTGATTAATTAAATTAATATTATATACCCCTAGCACCCATTTGTACCAAATTAATTATCATTTATTAATTAAATAATTAATTAATTAAGTGTGTGCACATCCTAGTCAACTGTCACTTGGTCAACATCCACTTAGACTCCACTTAGACTCCATATCCTCATCCTAGTTAATTGCACTTCTAGAATCCTAGAAAGGTGGGGGCAATTGAATTGCACGTACAACCACCTTCCCGGATGCAACTTCTGCAATTAATTCATTTATTGCCCCTAAATTCCTCGACACTACTGTAACTTCCTCTAATGTTATTTTTAGCATGTGCATTCAACCGTGTATAACTAATTTCTAACTACTTCTACCTCTATAAATTACAGGCTTACTCTCTTACAAATCCTCTTGAATCTTAAGTACAATAATTCTACTAAATTTCCAAGCCAAAGTATATGTGTCTATAGCATTTGCAATCACATTTGGATAACATTCAAGAGCACCCACATCCATTTGCAAGGTTCCACAAATGAAGTCTCTAATACCTTACTAAGGTTTGTAGTGAAGGATTACAGGGAGATTTGCATTGTATTTTTTTGTCTTCAGTCTCAAGTGTTTTTTCATTATTTACATCACTTACCCACATGATTAATCACTATTGATCGAAGGAAAAGAATGGATGTGAAAATGATTCATAATTCTAGGTATTTTCACTCTCATGATGAATGTGGATAGTAATAATTGGAGAATCTGACAAGATATTATTATTTTTTGTTATGAATGCATGAACAAATCATATTCAAAGTGAAATAGTCAAAACATGGGTATGTAGGTGAGTGGAAACAAGTTCCTTTAGTTTTGGATGACACATATGGATCAGATCATGATGATAGTTTTGAAGATGTGCCCTTGATTTCACCTGATTATGACCACATATCTGGACTTGTTAAACAAGGTATTTTTGTTTAAAAGGATTGTATAATTTGATCATTGAATTTATATGTATAATTTATAGTATATGGATCATTGAATATTTCTTTGCATTTTGTTGTAGGTGATGTATTTGCAGTCATTTTAGAAGAAGACAATATTGAGAAAGTGGAGTACTACTTGTTGCGTTTCACATAAGAGAGAACAAATCTAACATGTGAAATAACAAGTGAGGAGAAAACATTTTATACTAGCCCAATTTGTAGTGCAAGGAAAATATTTACAACAAGTGAAATCCCTCCAAAGTGGGATTCACTTTGTTGATTATAAACTAGACAAAAGGTGTATCATTACACCCATCACATAATTGCTACAGGTTACAATTGCATCAGGTGAAGACTAAAAGTGGTCAACACAAAAATGGAGACTAGATGTAGAAGATCATGAAAAAAATTTACAAGTCATTGAACAACGAGCTAAGCCACTTGGTATTATATAAAAGGACCTATAATATTATATATTGATGTCTTCTGAATGGAATATTTTATCTATTTTATTTGTCACTTTGGCATATATATTTGACAAATTTCTTGTTATGAATTAAAATTTATAACCTTTGGTCCTATATATATGTTATGGATTAAAATTTCTTGCTATGAATTTAAGCTTATACTATATGGGGTTATGATTATGTATGTATGTGATGATTCTTATTACTACACTTACACTCCTATTACACATGATTGTACATATGTTTCTATTAGTTGAGGTATACAACACACAAATCAATTTTCCCTTAATTGGATTTTAAAACATCTCAAGATACCTTTATGCAAATTCAAATGTTCACCCATAAATTTAACAAAAGGACAATGGAATAAGTTGGGAACATTATACCAAATACATGTAATGAAGCATGGTTGGTTGACTATAGAGTGTCCTACCATATTAATTTTCATAGTTATTAATTAGAAAAATAAATTAGGAGTGTGATAGTGGTAATTTATTTACATACGAGATTATTCTACTCACTAGATTGTGGGTCAAGGAGGTGAAGTTAAGGTTCACATATGGAAGGTTCAAAGATGGAACCATCATTATTTTCGTAGAGAATAATATGTACTTTAGTATGGAGGATGGGTCATATTTTTGAGAAATAATTATGCACTCCATAATAGTTCTAAAGGAATTGTGGACACAAAGGAATCATATAAGGTATACATAGTGTACTATACAATTATATAGTTTCCATTAGAGAAATGGTTAGCATGAAACTCTTCATAACAAGAAAAATCAAATTATAATGTACTTTCTCATAGATTATAATGAAAAAGAAGATCCTTCACATCATATTGGATCTTTTCACACTTCTTTTATAAAAGCATGATGATAACCTATTGTTTAATAATCTCCCTGGAAGCCAAGTAAGGATTATGTTATCGATTGGTTTTATAATCTTCCACATGAATTTATTAATTGTTTAACAAAATTTGAGTTGATGATTTCTTAGCTCTCATTTTCAAATTAACATTGGCATGAAGGTCACATTTTCTAAATTAGTTGAAACTATGCAAAGTACAAAAGAACATATTAGTGGTCTTATATGTTTAGATTCAAAACAATGGTTATTAAAAATAACTTGTGAGCCATCAAATAGAACAACCCTTTTAGAATGTTATTTTGTTGATATTTTCTTTCAATTATTAAAAAAATGTTTTACATTCCTATGTCTCCACATGAGGTTTGCAATGTTATTAGAGAATTCAAAACTAAGCTTGCACAAATGTTCTTAAGTATGGACCCAATATTTTTTATTCTTCCAAATTTCTATATAATTTAAGAATATTATAATCTTTTTCCAACTAAGAATGACACTATGAACATAGTAATTGCTATAGAACAACCATTTTAGAATGTTATTTTTTTAATAAAGAGAAATGAGACAATCCAATATGATCAAAGAGAATATGCAAAAATTTTTGGAGACATTGATTGATAATGACATGTTTACTTTATTCAAGTGAGATAATTAAATCCTTCAAAATTCATCAAGATCTCATTGAGAGCAAACAAATCCAAATAAAAGGAGCACACACTGACACAAAAATGTCAATCAATCAATGACTCCTCCAAATAGATATTTTAATATTTTTGTAGAGCCTCTTCTAAACAACCATGGACAAAAAAACAATGTAAATGTGCATGTGATTGATGATAAACAAAATATTTATGAAAAAAATAGCATTTAGCTACAAATATCATCCCATTAATAAATTTTTTGGTACTTTAATCAATGCAAGGATGACTTTTCAAAAGAATACATCACACTATATAATAATCATATCCCATCCTTCTCACAACTTACAATTCCAATCTCTTTCATGAAACCCAAAATTATATTTTTCTCTCTCCCCATCCCACAACATACTCATTTCTAAGAGAACCTTACAATGAAAGATGCATGAAAAGTGAATAAGAATCATACAAGTAAAACCCATAAGTATACCATCTCTCTTAGCCTCACATTTTGTCTTCATACGTTCAAATTTTAGTAGTTAGCCTCAATCAATGTTTTTAGAAGTAATTATTTGACGCTCATAATATGCAAGAGGATAAATAGAAGCCAATTTATTATATTTAAGATTCTTCTTCTATGATTTATGATATTACATATCAAAATATAAAATTCAAGATATATGACAATATATAGGTCTATAAAATTAGACAAATAAACCTTAGAAGATGGAAACAAGATGGTCATATTAACCATTTTTGAAATGGGTAAACAAGTGGTCAACCACTTCTGAAATGGGTAAGGATATAATTTTATTTGTTAATTACAAGCTTGAATATATAAATGTGATCACCCATTCTGGTCATAGAAAAACTCACTCATTTTCAGTGTTTATGCATATGACTAAAAAGTCACCCTTCTTGTTCAAAACGCTAATCGAAACTCGATAGCTTGCAAGACCCATTAAAAAAAAGGGATATTAATGGAAACATGTGTTACCCATCCTTTATTATCAAGTCCCTCATTCTTTAATAAAATCAAAATCAACACTCTATGTAATCAAAAATATAGTACAATGTATATAAGCATCCCAACCCTTATCTTTTAGTGCAAGTTCAACAACTAATAAATGCTATAATTCCCTCTAATATCAATCTCCATGATTAATTCCATGTGACTCACTTCAACATGAATGAAATACCTAATTTCTCAGGTCATATTATGACCCCTCAAGCAAGAATCAACCACACTACTTTTATGAAAACAAATAGTGTACTTAGTTTCAAAGATAATTCTAAACTATTGAAATTCCAACATCATCCATGAAAATGAGCAACACTATATTAAATTTCCTTATTAGATGTAGAGAAACCTCTAGTTTTATAATGAACATACTAAATAATCTTCCATACATTATTCATAATCATCCTATCACTTGAGGGTATAGCTTTGTTTAGTACAATTACAAGATGAAAAATACTACAATAGTTAACACAAAGTTATAGGAAAAATCAACACATTGCATATGCCAATGAACAACTTCAATAACACAAGTAATATACAAAACCATGGATCCTTGACAATCATATCCAATCCAAAAATCATCCTTAATACCTTGAGGAAGTAATACAACCCAAATAGTAGTGGTAAATACAACAAATTCCTTAAGCTATTATAATTTATAGATTGATAATGAAAGCCAATTGTAGTTGTTTACAAGAGCAATGATTATAGAGAATAATCCATATAGGAATAATGTCAATTCAAATATGCAACAAAGTATTACAACATTGAAGTTCCCCATAATAGACCAATTTTTGTGAGCATCAATGTGCCAAAAAAATGAAATAACGCATTTAGAAGACATTCTATCATTTGCTACTTATATTGCAAACTAAATGATTCTTCTTTTATAATTTTATGCTACATTACATATCAAAATATGAAATTCATGTAATGAAATGGATATATATAAAATATAAAAATCACGTCGAATGAATATATGTCTGTGTGTGTGTGTGTGTGTGTGTGTTTATATGAGATTTTAGACATGTATATATACATGTACATATATATATACATGTGTGTGTGTGTGTGTGTGTGTGTGTGTGTGTGTGTGTGTGTGTGTGTGTGTGTGTGTGTGTGTGTGTGTGTGTGTGTGTGTGTGTGTGTGTGTGTGTGTGTAAGTCATATATCAAAATATAAAAATCATGTCTAATGAGTATATATACATGTCTAAAATCTCATGTAAACACATATATATACATGTACATGATGAAAATACTCATACAACATGTATCATTGAAGTCTCTCACATGTAGTAGGGTGAGTACTAGACCCCTCACTAGGATCTGCTACACCTTGCATGTTAATAAAAAGAAATATACACTATCAGAAACTATATATAACATACTATATATTAAAATTTATAAACAAAATTCTAAAAAATTCTTGATTAATTGAATAAATCATATAACAGATATGTACAATTGATTACCTCAGTATCTATCTCTAGGAAGATGTTGGGAGTATCTACACTATGTGTAGATATATGTCCCGTAGATCCCTGTGAAACAAAATAAATTAAATGTAAGAAATTCATAAACAAGTTTTTTGAATAAAGTTCATTAATTTCACAAATTTCAATTTAGATTAAATATTAATTCTAAAATGCAATAAATATATATATATATACATGTATATACCTCTCACGGAATGTGTCTCCAAATCTATGGGACCGCCAACGGTAACTGTCTCATGCTAACCCACGACCTCAACACCAAGCAAAAACTGAGCCAAGTGAGCCAAGCTAACTCAAGCCCTGAACATCAAGATCCATGTTGGGCTCATTCAAGAGATGTGTATATGTCAAATGGGGAAATGGTGTGGGCTGTGAAGCACCACACACCTGGGAGCAAAGCCTAAAACACGAACTCAATATTAATATTAATAAATTTTAAAGTAATGATGAAATAAAATAAATTTTAATTAAATTAAGGTTTAATTTTCACACACCGGAACATAAAATGTTTTGAGTATCATTGGGTGTCATGATCCTAGGAATAGGAGGTTCGAATGTAAGGCAGCTCTACAATAGTATGCTCCCGAATAGAAGATACACGGCCGCTATGCTCTATAAAATCTAAAACCCCCAATAGTGGAACGTCGTAGTGTTGTGCAATCACCTCATATGCACACAACAAGTTGGTCATCATTCGTAAATTGGCCTTGAAATATAGTGGTAATGGGTCATTATTGGTAATGAAATATAGTGGTAATTATTAGTATCGTATGAAATATAGTGGTAATTGGTCATTATTCAGAAATTGGCCTTGAGAGGCCACATATCAAGGATAAATCAAGTGCACACAAAGGGGACATGTACATTTGTTTACATAATGTGCGCTTGTTTTATTTTTTCCTACATAACTACTCCAACATGACCTCTTAATGACTTCCTTATCGGGAATTCATAACTAAATCTCATTATATCCTACATCTCCTGAGACACTTGATTTTAATGAATCCATTAATTGTTTTATTGACTTAGAATCAAAAGGGTTTTATGTTTTTAAGTTTGTTTCTATTCTTTGAAGATCAACCAATATTTTTTCACAATGGGTTTTATAGTGCCCAAATGTAGTTGGATCCTCGAGAATAGATTAAAATTTTGTATCTCTAATTCGGTCCTCTCAAACAAATTAGGAGCAGAAGAAGCCATGACTATAAAAAAATGAAAGTAAAATTCAATTTAGATTACACATAAATTTAAATTTCCATGTCAAATACTAACAATAACAAACATATACTTTTCCTATATAAAACATTTCATTATTAATAGATAACTATATAAAAGTAAATGTTTCATTACTAATAATAACTAACAATTTAAATTGATAAAACCAAAAAAAGATGTTACATGAAAAATACTAACAATAGAGATAATTAGAAAAAATACTAACAATTAAGGATGGATAAGTATGGAACAAAGTATACAAATTGGGATAATATTGTTCCGAGATTCACTTTCATAGTTTTTATTGAGAAGCATTGCATCTCTAGGAAAGAGAAGGATATGAGTGAGGCACAATTTGAGGAATAATATTTTTACAACTCTCTAAATTATTCAATATATGTGTGAGAAGAGAACTGAAAATAACAAACAAGAAATCATTACAATAACTTCACATCTCCCATGTATGAGAAGGTTCAAGAAAAAGTTCCCAAATGGACTTGTAATTTTTTAGAAATGAAGTAGTGAAGAAGTAGCTACCCCTTCTTAGATATTTGAATCAGATAGTTTTGAGTGTGAAAGATTTACTTGAGAGAAAACTAAATCAATGAAAATATAATGAGAAAGATAAAAATTACTACTTGTACTATGAAGATAGTGATGATTAACGAGAGATATTACTATATGATGAAGTTTACTATATTTTTCAAATTCATTGTAGGAATAACAATAATACTAAGTAGGATCAACATTAGATTTACCTTTTCCTCTTTGCTCAACTTGGTTCTTGTAGAAAATGGTGTTGGTGTTCAATTTTTTATTTAACAATTGGAAACTCTTGAGTACATTATTTTCATATTTAGTTTAAAATATAAAAATTCCATCTTTTCACTGATTCAATTTGATTCACAAATAGTATTTCATTACTCCCAAATATCTCATTTCAAACTCTCTTCCCATTTATTTATCAAATAATTCAAATGAAACAAATTCTATTAAAATGAATTCATCTACAAATTCTATTGAAATTATTGATTAGACAACTTTTAAGAAACATTTCTCATGGTTTACCTAGCAATAAGTTATAGTAAGGAAAGATAATTTACAAACCATGTCCTTTAAAAGCCTTGCAAATTTCTTACAAACTGTGACAATGTTCATAGTTGACTATAACAAACAGGACATAGAGAAAGTCAAGAAGAAGTAAGAATGGCATGGTGAATTAGATGGAAGGATGAAGCTCTAAACCCTTTGCATAACATCTAAGGAAGGTAATGAAGGAATTTTTATGGGTCTCAGGCCTTACACCATTCCAATTTTTAAATAAGGTATGACATTTTCTCCATCACTGTATTGCAGGCTTAACAGACCTAGTTTGAACTATAAAATTGATTTTTAAGGGATATTTACAAATGAAGACCTATTACAAACTTACACTAGAGATGCTAGGGCCTAGAGGGAGATGAGATCAAATCATACTTTGAGATGAATTTTTGTAAATGTTCATAACTAGTGTGGGGTGATCTGTAAATGAAATGAGTTGATTGAAATTTAAAAGTAAATAGATAAACATGCAACACGAGTCAAAAAATGTGTTCTCAGGATAAAATTTGTGAAGCCTGGTCATGATACAAGAGATTTAAGTAAAGCAGTAAGTATTATATAGGTAGTTCTGTTTCCAACATTCAATGCAAAATGAACACTCTGTTCAACTATAATAGGTAGGATTGATCTGTTAGGTTCCTAAAAATAGTAATTTCCAACTTAATAAGTGCATTAAAACAACACCACAACATACTCGTGATGCAAATGAACACTGAAATTTGTGAATCCTAGTCATGATACAAGAGATTTAAGTAAAGTGGCAAGTACCGCATAGGAATTTATCTTGCCAACATTCAATAAATGAACACTCTGTGTAACCATAATAGGTAGGACTACTTGCTAGGTTCCTAAAAATGGTAATTGTCAACTTAATAAGCGCATTGAAAGAAGACCACAACATATTAGAGATGCACAATGAACACCAAAATTTGTGAAGCTTGGTCATGATACAAGAGATTTAAGTAAAGGGCTAAGTATTTTGTAGGTAGTTCTATTGGAATAGAAAGGTGAAACTTTTTTCAATTCAAGGAAATATTTTGAATTCAGTACATGGAAAAACAATGATAAAATATTATGTACATAACACAATTTTTGTCAGTGTTGTTAACATTGTGGGGAACCACTTCCTTGAGGCCTCATCCTAATCCAACATGAATAAGGCAAACAACAATTATTTTATGGATTTATATTTATATCATAAATTTTAAATAGAAACCAACATGGAATCTTGATAAACAAAAGTAAAAGAAATATTGATCTCTTCAACTAGGTTTCAACTAGGGGTTTTTTTTGCCCAATTTTTACAAAAAAATGCACATACCTAGGGGTCTCTGGTCAGGCTCTGTGGGATCCTGGTTGACTTACTGGGCTCTCTGGTTGGCTCACTAGAATCTCTGGTTGGCTCACTGGTCTCTGTGTGCAGGCTCACTGGTTTGGCTCTGTGGATTCTTCGCGTGAAGGAGGCAGGTGGAGGAAAAGTGAGATCCTTCGTGTCGCCTCCAATATATTTATTAGGGTTCACCCAAAGGGGTTGGCATGAACATCCCCTTTGGGTGAACCACTTTTAATGCCATATGTGGCAATTTTGTGTTACATGGCACTTTGGGCAAGGAGGAGGTTCACTTAAAGGGGATGTTTGCGTGAACCCCTAAATTTATGACCCTACCCAACACCCCAATCACATTTTTGGGACAAGGTGTGGGACATAGTATCATACTATGACCCATAAAAATGAATTCAAAACCCCTGCTAAGCTCAAGGACAATAGTTTTATAGAGCTTTAGGTGCTTCATTTTGGTCTCGCAAACTTTGAGATTTTATTAGAGAAAACTTGGAGTTACCTAACACTTTAACATTATTAACACCCATCCTCTTGGCTATAATGATACCAAGAATGAGAGCCTTGTATTCTATGACATTATTCATACATTTGAAGTTTAACCTAAAGTAAAAATGCATGATCCTTCCTCTCGGAGAAGTAAGGATCACACCTACCCCAATGCTGAAATGGAACTTCACACCGTCATAATTGAGTTTCCAAAGAACCATTAGGGAAGATAGAAGTTTTATCATTTGTAGAATATTCCTCCTTGAATTCTGAAACCTCAACCATACATATCTCATCGAAGATGCTAGATGGGAGAGAACCAATCCCAAGAGCATGTCCTATGCCCAAGGAATCAAATGGGAGAATGATAGGCAAATCGTTCTCCAAAAGCTTAATGATATTTGTTATAGTTTTAGTCAAGACAGTTTCTACTACAATAGCTTTGATTTCACTAGAATCAACCCCTTCAATTACCTTAGGGGTTTCCAACTTAATATTTGAGTCTCAGGGGCTTGTTTAATTGATTGGTGGGAGCTTGAAATCGCAGTATGAATCTGGGTTTCTTCTTTAGGTTGGCCAAATGAATGTAAAATGTCTTTAGGTCACCTTGAGCTATGAAAACCTTACCAGGTGTAGGAATATGACCTCTTGGAATAATGTAGAAGGGATTTCCTTCATTCTATGTATTTAGGGTTGATCGAGGATCATATTATAGTTGGTTTCCTAATCTATAATGTAAAACTCAGTCAACATAGTATTTGGTCCAAGGGTAACCTAGAAGCACTATAGTCCCAATGGACATTTCCTTGAGGTTATCATAGCCTCTCAGCGTGTTTTGTGTTGAAGAAAAATTAGTTTCTCCATAGCCTAACTTTTAAAGAAACAAGAAAGGAACTATCTTGACATTAGCTTTGTCATCTATCATCGCATGCTTAACATAGTTGTTTTAGATCCAAAATTGGAGATACAATGTAGGATCACCTCTTTGTACTAACTCATCATTGGTTGGCATTTTTCTAATGTCAAATATGAAACCAACATCTCTTTCGGGCTTCCCGTAGGATAGACATCAAAGTATATGTGATTAACTTGGGCCTCCAGAGGAGGAGTGACATGAATTAAATAGCCAAGGCCCAACACTTCTAACAAATCCTCCTAATTTGTAGGTGAATTTTTCAACAAATCCAAGAAGGAAATTTCAGTTAAGGTCTTGGTAAAATCTGTAATTAAAGCATAAGCCCCCACTAGTTTGGGAGCCACTAGCATATTGTCCGACATATAAGGGTATATGGGAAGAGGTTGTGAGGAATAATCACGAGTGTGGGTAGTTGTATTGACTTCAAGTTCAATCTCCAACTCAACTAAACCCACAATATTAGTTTGTTTCTAACCATATAAAGGAGGATCCACCAAAGGGTTTGATGAAGTAGATGCTTCGTGGTCATTGTTCCCTACGGGCATCCCTATAGGAATCCCTGTGGGCATCCCCTTTTTGGTACCATACAGATTAATATTTCCATTCTCAAGACATGTTAGAAGAGAGTCTCTGTAAACCCCAAGGTTAGAATTCTGAGGGGAAATGGGCCCCATGTGAGTGTTTTTCATTGGTCCCTTAGAATTATCCAAAAACATCTCTACAAAGAGCTTCCTTTGATTCTCTGGAAGATGTTAGATAAATTTGTTAGAATCATGACATGTACGAGCGTCATGTCCTCTAACCCTATGAAAATTGTAATATAAATCAGGATCGTAATCATGAGGCCTTTGATTTTGGTTTTGTTGCGGCCCATAATTTTTATTGTTGTTCTGTTGTTGATTTTTGAAGCTAAAGTTTGGGGGCCTCTGACCTTGGTTCTAGTATTGATTCAGGTTTTGGTTTGGATAAATGTTTGGTTATTAAACCGACATTTGGGCTGGACTTGTTGAGGTGGGGGAGGAGGATGACTAAAGTCCACCGTATTAATGGAAGGAGTAAAGTTGTTACTCCTTTGATTTTTATTATTCACATTATTTTTTCTGTTATTCACATTATTGGTCTTAACAACGTTTGAATTCTTAGATTGATCTATTACACCATCCATTCTAGAACCACTATTATTATTGAGGAATTTGGGTCCTTGGTTATTATTGTTTGAACCATTAGGGTAGCTTGAATTACCCTAAGAGGGGTTGACCAATATCCCATTTGAGTCATACATTTTCTAGCCACTATCAATCACCACTTGGTCAATGCAGAGAGAACCCTCTAAGACTTCCTTGTAGCTTCTAAGAGGAAACTTTTGGACCTCTTCCTTGGTTTCTTGGTTAAGAGAATGAAGGAATAAGTCGCAAAGCTCCATTTGGTCCATGTTTGGAGCACTAGTTGAGGAGTAGAGGACTTTCCGCCATCTCTACGAATGAAATTCACTCTGATTCATTGTGCTCATGCTTGATATGAAGGAATTCTCCATTCCATGTCTATAAAAATTTATTCATATCAAAATCCTTTATAAACTTAGAGACAAGTTGTTTGAATGAATAGATTGAGGCTTATGGTATCCTGTAGTACTAGTTGAGAGTGATTCCCTCAAGGGTCTTGGGGAAAATATTAGCTACAACCGCATCCCATGGGAGTAGCTCTCGATGGAAATTGCATATGCTTTAATATGCACATTTGGGTCCCCCTCCCTTTGAAATTTGGAAAATAGGAAGTGGTCGTGAAAGCATGATGTTTTATATAGTAAATTTCAAGGGGATATTTAATATATTCAATGTATGTGTCGAACACATAAGACTCTACCATGGACGAACCTTGATGGGGAGGTGGAGGAGGCATGGGAACTGAAATAGAGTAGCGTAAACATTTGTAGGGGTGTAAGGAATTCCCGAGGCTAAGCATATGAGTCAAAAATCAAAATACATCCCCCTTTGGTGATTTAAAATACATGTGGAGGTATAAGGGAACATTATTTTGGTATGAGGTAGAAGGTGCAAAACTAGGGAACATCACATTTCTAGTTGGAATGGCATTCAAGAACGCACTTCTAGTTGGAAACCATAGATGATACCTATATGAATTGTGAGAGGCATACCTAATGTGCCCGATCCGGTGAGAAGATCTCAAGGGTTAGGAACACCCATGTAAACTAGAGGAGGTGAAGGTGTCGAGGGCACATAACAAATTTTTACATATGGTGGTGGATCTTGCTTTTCCCCGGAAAAATATGTAACATGAGAAGGTTGGGAAAGTTATAAATACATAACCCTATCCACTAATTTTGAAATTACATCACCCGTAGATGGTGTTGCATTTGGCTTGGTTACATTATGAGTTTGGTCTGGGAGGCAAAGGCACATGATGGCATGTTATGGTTTGATCCTTAGAGGCCACGATCTTTAGATGTATATCCTAGGAGAAGGGGTAGTGTTGAGCCTAGAATATTGGCCAAGTATAAGAAGGTGCATGGGCGCGTGGAACCTACTTGAAGAAGGGCACGCAGGTTAAGGCACATAGCATAATAAGTTTCTAGCAGGGTTTAGTAGAACACATGGCGTGTGCACATAAGACAAGACGGTGTTAGGACTTAGCCATATTCAAAGTTCTAGAAAGCACATGAGGAAATTGTTACCCATCTAGCATGCGGAGTGGATAAGGTGCCGGTCAGGACTATTGGATAAAGAATGAAATATTCCATACATGCGATGGAAGGTTCCAGGAAGGACATCATTGCAAACAAGAGAGAGCTTATATCACAGGAGGCATGCTCCATTAGAGGACCACTTGGACACTTGGTAACCAATCTGTTACCTTAGAATGCATGGTGGTGAATGCAAATAAAAATATATATATAAAGATGTGTGGGTAGTAAAAAGAGATGTGTGGAAGAGTAGCAGAGGTGGTGTAAGAGAGGCAAAGCTCTATAGATATATCATGGAGGATTCTATGGGTTGGGATTAGAGGAAATATAGGAGTGATGGCATATTTATAGGGATGGTTATGTGTTTATCCTTGTAATGTGAAGGATGTAGTATAGTTTCTAATGCATGACCTTGCTCTGCATTATTCTATGGGTATGTTATGACCTCAGTGAATGTAATATGGTTACTAAACTCATTAATATGAATAGAACGTTCTATTCTAAAGCATATATGTGTTCATAAGCATAATTATAATGAAGTTACCTTTTATTATGAATCATTTCTATATGATGTTTGATACTCCTTTTTAACTATATGAATGGATGCATTAATATGATAACTCATCCTAGGTTCTTAGAATGAATGCATGGTTCTTTTCCATTCTTTTACACTTAAGTATTTGTCATAGATGATATATTCTCACAAAACTCACATAAAGGAGGGGCTCGACACCTGTGTGTGCCTCGGGTGAGCACCCAAAGCGCTACTGTTGGGTGATAGGCTAGCGCGCATAGATTAGACCGTTGTTCTAAGTGTATAAAAATTACTACAGGTAGAGAAGTTATTCTAAAGTAAAACATCAATGTATTTTCATCCACCCAAGGAATGCTCTATTATGTTAAGAGGTTCATCCTTTGAGTGAAGCACATCAAGATTTCCTCATCTAGAAATAAATAAGATGGGATTAAATCCAATTATATGCTGATTTTTGGTCTAAAAAGACCGAGGATTAGACCATTGCACTCTCTGTGAATGTCATATTGTTTGAGTCAGAGAGCTCAGGTTGTGGGCTATACTTAGGTTGATCAATCTCCTTGATCTTGACTGATGAATTTTTTGGTCCCTTAAGTAGGAGTGTGAGGGGAAGGTAGATTAGATGAGTAGTTATTAGCCCACCCAGATAGTGAGGGTGATTGTTGCATACCCATTTGGTAATAATACACCTTGAGACCCAAAATGGCCGACCGTATTCCTAACCGACATATTTGAGGGGTATATAAATACCCATAGAATAATGGGAGAGGAGAAGGATGGATGAAATAAGGTAAGACAATGGAAATAAAAAGGAACTAGTCCTTCACGTCAGGTTCACCAATTTTGTATGAATGAAAATCAACACGTGACCTTCAGACGCACTCGACCTCCCGAGGTCATATCAAGACAATTGTTTTGGAATGGATAGATGACTATGTGGAATATATGTAAAAGGAGAAAATAGGTGAAATGTGGATAAGGAAATATCACATAAATCTAATGTCTTGTATGGGAACTAATGGGATATGATCATCTAAGGTATCGAATGCTTGTTTATCCTATTTGGGTGAAATGGAATGGTCTAGGATGATGGTAGCGAATAAATAATTATTGATGTCTGACTCATGGAAAATTTTAGAAATGGGTTGTGGAAGACAGGGAAATTTTCCTTCATTTTCCTCGTATAATTTTCTAGAGAAGGTCATACAAGTGAGAGAGTAAACATATGAGTAGGAAAAATGAGTGGATTGTGACAACTAGTTTTGTGTAGGTTGGTTCCTCTAAAATTCATAGAGTAGGAAACACCGGAGGGAACGAAGGCTCTAGATCGGGAGGACAAGGGCCACATGACCACCTCCACAAGTATATTTTGAGATGTCTTTGTACTTACTAGACTACATGGGTATTGAAGATGTTGCAGAGCATGTACACAAGTGTGAATTATTATGGTGCGTGAAAGGGATCACTACCCTAGAGTAGAAGGCAAGTTAGTTTACAATGACATTGCAAGGGCACGCGCATAGTTGGTACTGTAAATATGACCCCCATTTAATTGTGGTAGACTACACTACATCAAATAATGCCTTCCTAGTAGAGTTCCATATCCCTGAATTTGAGTAGAAGAGCATCAACGCCCTAAAGGAGATCTAGTAAGGAATGGCAAAGAGTGTGTGAGAGTACGACACACGGTTCAAAACTCTCTTGTCAAAACTATCCTATGACATTCACCCTTCTCAACATGATTAATGTTTTTTGGAGGATTGATAACACCGTTTATGAGGGCCCTATCACACAATTTTCAAACCGACCCGCGCAAGGCCTTGGAGTTTCCTTGTGCACTAAGGCTGCATGAGAGAGCGTGATATCTCGGGTGTTAGCCCCTTACTAGAGGCTCAAATTAATTCAATGGCTAAGAAGTTGGAAAGATGTTTTCAAACATAGCACATGAGGTGCGTAGTGGGATTTGGTGTACAGACTATGAAGTGGAAGGACATTCAAAGGATAGTTTCCCTCGAAAGTCAGTACGCACCATGATGGTAGACTATGATATTTTCCATAGGGATCATGATGAAAATAGGTGTCCTCTACTACAATGTGCAATCTGAGAATGTTTCTTGATTTTGTAATATTGTACCTCTATGACCCATGATACTAAGGATTACAGACTGATTGACCATATTCATGATTTTATTGATCTTGGTGTGTGCCAAACTAGTCTTACAAGAAATTCCAAGGATGATGATCATCTTTATGAAGGCTACACAAGATGGAGGAGGGAATGAAAGAGGTTTTCATGGAGGATTTTATGGTCATAGTAATCACGGTGGAGGACGAAGTGAATTATTGAGAGGAACTGTTATAACTATATATTTAGAGAGCATTACAAGCGTGAGTGTCCTGATTTGTTGCAATGCTCATGGTGTGGGAAGAAACATAAGTACAAATAATTTCTAGAGATTTATGAGCATATAAACCAGCAGCACCGGAAGGACAACGACATTGGGATGGTAAGCATAAAGAAGGCCAATTCACAGTGGATGTCAAGAGTGGCACATGAGTCAGGACTAGAACCTATATTGGTGAAAATGTGAGAAGATTCCACACACATTGTTGGGTTTTAAAATGGTAGTTTAACAAAACCATAATCGGGGACAATAAGTCCCTCCTCTTTATGGGAGAGGTTCCCTTATTGAATGCAAGTATGGAAACTTATATACAAATGTACAACTTTATCTTAGGGCTAGACTTTTGACATCTTGAAATGCTTTTTACCAAAATATCTTATCAATACAAACAAATGGAAGAAACTAAAGAAAGGAAAGAGTAAAATATAATAGTATTTCTAAGGAAATATAGATAGCAGAGTATAACTATATACGTACTTTGAGAAAAGGTGATACGAGAACATAATCATTCACATTCACAACATAATACACCATTCCATAGACACAAAGTTATAGAAATCATATCAATAAGAACACAAAGTTTCTTATTACGGAAGATAAATGATCCATGATTTCGGGTAAGCAAGAAGAGACAATAGATGAAGATAGAGAGAAAGGGGAAATTCTTCAGATTGATTGCTTTTAATTCTATTTACACTTCAAAAGTATCGTAGTCCAACCCTTTACAATGATCCAAGCTCTTACATTTATAGATGAAGTGAAAAGAGGAGGAGAAGAGAAGAAAGAAAATATGATTTGAAGATCAACCACTAACCATGAATGCCCCTACAAATCCACCTACAATCTATCACATCTGGTTTTTCATGTCTTTGGCGTGTTAAAGAAGGGAGGATGGCAAATCATATCAAATTTGATCTAGTTGGAGAAATGATCACATATTCATGGTACAAAAGATGTTTTCCATATTTTCACCCAAATCAAGATATCCAATCGGTTCACTTCTCCATTTCTGTTTGGTGTGTTAGAGAAGGAAGGATGGAAGATCGATCAAATGCATGGTAGTTGAAGCAATCGGATCCCATATTAATGGCTTGAAAGACTTGTTCCAGATTTTCACCCATAAAATCCTATTGAAAATAATTTTTATGCTTCCTAAAAAATTATGGCGACATAGAGAAGACCAAGACATTTCTAACAATATAAAACATTTCAAATTTCGATCACTTTGGAGTGAAAGTTATGCTCATTTGAATATTTGAATTGAATCCGTACAAAAATGGTGAAAAAGTAATTTTCACAAAATGGATACATGTGAGGCCTATAATTGAAATCGCGGCTTTAGCACAAAAGATGCAAAAGTGAAAAAGTTCCCCATAGCCTTGTAAGCCCGTAACTTCACATGTTGCATTTGGGTCTCGACACGTGGCTTTACATGAGTGGTAATGAGAGTCGTGGTTTGCTTTATCGCTTTATGCCTTGGGCCTTAGAATTTTCTTTTTGGAAACAAGGCTCAAAATCCCAAATTTCTCCGCCAACCCGTGGTTCACTTTATCACTTTATGGCTTTTTATGGAAACAAGGCTAAAAACCTCAAAGTTCTCCGCTGACCCACTTTGACTTTCAACATGGGCCTAACATTTGATTTTCCCCTTATGGAAAGAAAATCAAAATTTCCAAAATGCTCTAATGGCCCGCTTTCCCATTTTTTACTTGAAACATAGCCACATGTCCCTCTGTTTAGCGAAGGATTTATGTATAACCTGGGACATGTGGAGGCTCAGCGCACATTTGGGACCTACCTTTGGATTTTTCCTTTGAATTTGTTCCGATTCAAAGTACTTGACACATGGAGGCTTCCACAAACCCTTCTATACTTAGTCGATTCAACGGTCAGCTCTTCCTTCTTTTCGCACCTAGGACATGTGGAAAGATGGTGCTCATTTGGGGTTTCTCCTTTGGCATCGAACCTTTAAGGTGTGTCATTGAGACACATAGAGGCTTCCACACAAACCCTTCTATACTTAGCCAATTCAACAACGGCCCGGCTCTGCTTTCTTTTGGACACAGGACATGTGGAAATTTGGCACTCATTTGGGGGGTTTTTCCTTTAGCCTCGACCTTAAAGGTGTATCGTTGATACATGTGGAGGCTTCCGTAAACCCTTCTATACTTAGCTAATTCAACGATCCGCTCTTTTGCTTTTTAGACTTGGGACACATAGAAAGTTGGCACTTGTTTGGGGTTTCACCTTTGGCATCAACCTTGAAAGGTGCACCATTGAGACACATGGAGACTTCTGCTAGTTCTTTTATACTAAACTGATTCGGTCCTGCTACCCATTTGACTTTTATTGGACCCTAGACACATGGAGGGTAGGCGTTAGTTCATATTCTCTCTTTGGGCCATGCCTTTGAAGTTACACTGATGAAGCACGTGGAGAGCTGGCGCATGTTTGGGGAACCACCTTTGTCTTCGACCCTTGAAGGTGCATCGATGAGACATGTGGTGACGTCTGCTAGCCTTAGAATTTTCAACAACCGATTTAACTTTTTGAGGCTCTAACCACGTGGAGGATTGGCACTCATTTGGGGTTTTTCCCTTAGGTCTTACTTTTGAAGTTGTTCCAATGAGGCACATGGAGAGTTTCGCTGACCCTCTTGTACTTAGTCAATTTAAACGATCCGACTCTGTCCCTTTTCTAGACCTTGGACACGTGGAGGGCTGGTGCAAGTTTGGGGTTTCCATGTTTTTACAACATACCAAAAGTGCGCAAGCATGCCTGAAGAGACATGTGGCACCTCCTGCGGTCTTTCTATACTTATCTGATTTGGGCCTCAATTGAACATTTCCTTTCTCCACTTTGAATTATGAGGCAAGACCCTGCACAAGATCCATAGATTTGAAAACTCTGGAAAGAATTTATGAAACCTCGAGGCAAGATCCAGACGGGAAGATAGAAATTTTATCAAACCATGCAGAGACTGCAAGATTTTAAATTAATGGGGTGAGATTGTAAATGAGCACAGTTTCTTCAAAGCATGATGATGAGGATTTTCGTATCTCTCTCTCCAAACCTCTCAATCTACTCAAACATCTCTCAAAGGCACCAACTCAAAATTTTCAAAACTTGACTTAAAAATGAGGAGAATTTTGAGGGCATGAAAACAACTCGCTCTTTTTAGGGATGACTTGCTAGGACATTCGGGACAGAGAACAAGGCAAGATCAAGAACCATAGAAAATATCTGGGAAAGTAGACTAGTGCTTTATCCATTGGGTGAATAGATTCAAAGGAAAAACCAATACATAAGACAACACACACAGAAGGGAAACAAACCAAAAAGGAAAGACAAAAACAAACAAAACACCGCACACACAGTATATACGTAGAAGGATTTCCTAAGCACCTAAGACTTGAACAACTTCAAATACTTCTCACTATAAGGAAGTGGGAGAGGAGATCCATCCATGTAATCCAAGTAGAACTAATTTTCTCCAGCAAAGTGTCTAATTTTGAAAGGACCAAGCCAAAGAGAATCAAACTTACCATGGCTTCCTCGAGGTAGAGAATCCACCCATAAGAGCTTCTCATATTCTTGCTTAAAAGGTTATGTAAGCATGTTGTTGTCATGTATTTTTTCCCATAGTAGAACAATGTCTCCCACTTGAAAATATTTGGGCCTAGCCTTCTTATCAAACAAAGATTTCACCTTCAACTAATGAGCTAAGATCCTATCAAAAACTTGCATCATGTCTTCATCTAGCTTCTAAAGATACATGATCCTCTTGTCCAAGGAACTAGTGAAACTTGTATTTTTAATAGCCTTCATTAAGTGCAAGGCTAGGCTAAGCACAAAAAAATAGAGTTGTAAGAGGAAGAGCTACTAGCATCCGAGCTTCAACACCATACACCACCTAGAATGGAGACATCCCAATTTCTCTTTTGGGTGTAATTCTATTATCCCAGAGAGCATCATAGAGCTTCTTGTGCCAATTCCTTTGAGAATCATTGAAAATCTTCCAAATGATGGTTACCTGATTCTTATTTGTTGATTTTTCTTGTCCATTCCCTTGAGGATAATAATCTAAAGAATGAGCAAGGAAATTCCATAGCTATAATAAAAATCCATCATCTCGAGATTCTTAGAAGAAAAATTGGAAGCATTTTCGGTCACAATTTTTTTGGTACCCCAAACCTTATCAAGATATTCTCCTTGATGAAATTACACACCACCTCGAAGTAGTTATTTTGACTAGAATAGCATCTACCCACTTTGTGAAGTAATCTGTATAGTTAGCACGTGAGTATGTCCAAGACTGGAAGGTGGGTTAAAAGTTCCAATGAAATCCAATCCACACTTGTTGAAAAGGCTCATCAATCACTATTGGTTTAAATGGTAAATCAGCCAACTTAGGTCTCCTAACAAAAGTCTGATAGGATTCACACTTACCTACCCATTTTGATGATATCTAAATAATGTAGGCCAATAGTACCCTACACTGAAAAGATTTTATGGGAAGTGACAATGAGAAGAGAAATTCCTCCACAATCATGATCATGAAAAGCTGAAAAACAACTTCTTTATTTCTCTTTGTCCACACATTTAAGGAATCTTGGATAATGTCTCCCACTTGAAAATATTTAGGCCTAGCCTTCTTATCAAACAAAGCTTTCACCTTTAGCTGATGAGCTGAGATCCTATCAAAAACTTGCATCATGTCTTCATCCAGCTTCTAAAGATACATGATCCTCTTGTCCAAGGAACTGGTGAAACTTGTATTTTCAATAGACTTCATTAAGTGCAAGGCTGGAAATTCTGCTATTACTGGCAGCCAAGATTCAACACCATACACCATCTAGAATGGAGACATCCTAATTGCTCTTTTGGGTGTAATTCTATCTTCCCAGAGAGCATCATAGAGCTTCTTATGCCAATTCCTTTGAGATCCATTAAAAAGCTTCCAAGACGATGGTTACCATAATCTTATTTATTGATTCTACTTTTCCATTCCCTTGAGGATAATAATATAAAGAATGAGTAAGGGAAATTCCATAGCCATAATAGAAATCCATCATCTCAGAAGAAGAAAAATTGGAAGCATTATCAGTCAAAATTTTGTTTGGTATCCCAAACCTTATCAAGATGTTCTCCTTGATGAAATTACACACCACCTCAGAAGTAGTAATTTTGACTAGAATAGCCTCTACCCACTTTGTGAAGTAATCTATAGTAGTTATCACGTGAGTATGTCCAACACTGGAAGGTGGGTTAAGAGTTCCAATGAAATCCAATCCCCATTATTGAAAAGGCTCATCAATCACTACTAGTTTGAGTGGTAAAGCAACCAACTTAGGTCTCCTAACAAAATTCTAATAGGCTTCACACTTACCTACCCATTTTGATGCATCTTTGAACAATGTAGGCCAATAGTACCTGCACGAAGGATTTTATGGGTAGTGATAGTAGAAGAGAAATGCCCTCCACAATCCTAGTCATGAAAAGCTGAAAAATACTTATTTTGTTGCTCTTTGTCCACACATCTAAGGAATCTTCCATCAATGCCTCACTTGAACAAAGTGTTTTCCCATAATACATAATGTGAGACCTTAGCTTAATAGATATCTTTTCCTTGGCACTCAATTGGGATGGACACTCTCCATAAGTAAGAAAATGTGCAATATTAGCATACCACTCATCTATTTAATTGAGGAAGAGAACAACGGGAACATCCACTATTTTTTTGGACAATTCTTCATCATCCCCTTCAGCAATAAGCTCACACAAGCCCTTACCCTAAACTAGCTTAGTTGGTTTGATATCGAAATCATATTCTTGGACTTTTTATACCCAATATTCTCTCTTAGTTCCAAATTCATGTTGTCTAATAATAGACTTGATGGTTGTATCAAGTACGAGCACAACAGAGTGAGAATTAAGAATATAAAAATGAAATTGCTTGACAGCTTTGACCACTGCAAAAGCATGTTTCTCCATCATAGTATATTTAAATTCATGAGATTTCAGAACATAGCTCATGAATTCAATGAGAAGTTCATGATCCTCATAATTTCTCTGAGTTAGCATAGCAACCAAGGTACCCTCTGTAGCATAAAAATAGATGATAAAATCCTTGTTGAAATCAAGACATGCTAAGATGGGAGTTTTAGCAATGGATTTCTTAATACCTTCAAATGCTTCTTTACCTTTGGAATCCCAACCAAAGTTTTTCTTTCCTTTCATCATGTGAGAAACACTCATAGTCAATTCTACAAAATCTAGAATGAATCTCCTTAGGAAATTTATCTTGCCAAAGAAAGAGTGAACGCCTTTTTGCTTATGGGAAGAGGAATCATTTGGATTTTTGAAATCTTTACGGATCTATCTTGATCCCTTATTTGGAAACAATATGCCCCAGTAACTTGCCTTCAGTGACACAAAAGACAAATTTCTTAGGATTGAGAGAAACTCCATGTTCTCTGCATTTTGAAAATGTTTCCAGATGCTTAAGATGATCTACCCTTATTTTGGAAAAAACAGTCAAATCATCAAGGTACACAACAATACACTTTCCCTTTAGACTACAAAAGCTAAATCCATTGCCCTCTGAAAAGTGGCACTAGCATTGATAAGACCAAATGGCATTCTCTTGTAGGAAAAGGTGCCCCAAGGGGTAGTAAAGGTAGTCTTGTGTTGATGCTGGGAACTTACTTCCACTTTATTGTATCCGGAGAATCCATCTAGCATAGACAACATTTTAAAGTCCGAGACAAATTATAAAAACTTGATCCATCATGGGAGTGGATATTTGTCTTTTAGAGAGGCTTGATTTAAATTCTAAAGTCTACATAGATGCGGATCTCACCATTCTTCTTTCTCGACAAGCACAATTTGGCAATCCATGTGGAATGATGTATAGGAAAATAATATTCTCTTAGTAACTTTTGGATCTCTTAAAAATAGTATCAACAACCTTAGGATTGTACTACCTTTTTTTTCTTGAAATGTTTTAAAGGGATATAGTGTCGCATCTCCTTTGGTTAAAATCCTTAAGATCATCATATGAATAGGCAAGAACATCATCATACTTCTTTAATAGTTTTTGCTTTCTTCTTCTCTTCTTGAGTGCAGCGTTGTCCAATATTCACTACCTGGGTTCATCATTTCTTCCAATATTGACCTTCTCATACTTAGCACATTATCGAGTCCCTTGAGAAGGATCATATTTGATGAACCTATCATGTTTTTCAAAGAGATCTTCTAAACTCACCACTCCTTTGGGAATCTTGTTACCCTTCAACTTAATACAACCATCTAATCCATTTCTTCCTTTATATCTTCCTCATTAAAGGGCACATGTTCTCTAGGAAGAGTTTCACTTCCTTCAAAATATAACTAATTAAATTTATCTTTAAGCTCCAAGAAAGAGATCAAGTGTTGATCATCATTGAAAACCTACTAGTTGCTTGCATTATCCAGACACACTAGGCCTATGAATCATTTCAATGGTAAATTTCTCTTGAGATAAATCTAGATGAGGAATCAATAAAGATCCTGAGACAACTAGAGAATCAGATCTATACTATTCTTTTCTCTTGGCACAACTTCAATTGAGAAGGCATCAAGGAATTCAATGGAATCCCAAAAAAGATTTCTATAATGTCCAATCTCTATTCTTGACTTGGTAAAGATCCCTTACCTATTTCACAATCAACTCTGCATCACCACGAGCACAAAGATTCTTTACTCCTATTTCTTTTTCCTTGCTCAACCCAGGGATGAGAGCCTCATACTCAGCTATATTATTTTTTTTTCAAAATTAAGCTTGAAATAAAATGGATGAATCTTACCTTCTGGAGAGATTAACACCACACCAGCTCCAAAACCAACTGAAGAGAAGATTCCATCAAACTCTAGAGTCCAAATGCCATTGGGATCATGAATCACTCCCTTAGGAAGACTTGCCTCATCCTCTGACATGATCATATAGTTTCCATGCCCTATATCTTTATAGAGTATTTGTGCTTTTGGATCATCAGTATTTTACACAATATACTCAGTTTGCTTTTAAGTAACTGACTTTCTTATTTTTCCATTGAATGGGATTAAATCATGTGACCAATCCATTTGAATTTCACCTCCTACCTCTATACTGAGAAATTCCTACTCAATAACATACCATATGAGAGAGGAATATCAACAACCAAAATAATGGCTAAGACCTTTTCTCTGGAAAATTAGTGAAGGCTACTTGTGCATCTTTAATCCCCGTAAGTCACTTTTCGACTCTCCATGGAATAGCAAGAACCAAAGTCATGTGTTAGAGTCGAGGCCCAAAGTATGAGCTAATTTTGCAGGCATTACATTTTTGATGCTATTGAGTCTATGACACAGTCATCGATCTTATGGCGGCTATGAGGAGAGTCACATAAAATGGTTCAATTTTCTCATTAGGGAAGTGACTACAGCCACAAGGCTTGATTAAGGTGAGGAAGAGGGAGTGGGAAAAAAGACCTTTAGAAGTATTAGATGAGGCTTTGATTTGGAATTGACAAATTTTACCATTTTTACAAAGGCTTTTGGATGGGTGCAGTAAAATTCTACCTCGAGATTTGGATTTGGTCTTCTTAAGGTGATCAATTATACAAAAAGATCTAGAGGTGGATGGGAAAACATTACTAGGAACTTGAGAAACTTTGATTTATCAGTTTTAGAAGTTGAAGGACATGAAGCTTTAGAAACAGAAGCGAGAAGGAAAAGGATTAGCATTACTCACCTTTTGCATGGAGGCAGTGGGAATAGGAGCTCCTCTTCCTCTTCTTTCAACCACTTTGGAATAGTTATAGGAAAATCCTTAGATTTCTTAGCATGTTGCATCACTTTTTCTTTTTGTACATTTTTTCCCGAGTCATAACAACATATGACTCACTATTCATATCTACTGTCTTTCATCATATTCATATTTGTCATCCATACCTTCAGTGGTAAGGAAATAAACTTGAGATCCACCAAGTTCCTCTTGTTCTTCATCAACCTCTTCTTTTGGGTCTTCAAAGTCTTCATTAAACTCTTCATCATTAGGTTCTTGAACTTCACAAGTTGCATTGATTGGAACCTTGATAGGTGGGCCTTCAATAGCCAATTTATTTTGAGAGGGAGGTAACCGGTTCCTAGGCTGAAAATTCCTTCTTGGAATATCTTGATAAGGAGTATGTTGAGCCAATTGCTTCTTGATAGTAATGAGATCATTTACAAGCTTCTACACTAACTAATCAAAATTGGCTCTAGGGGAAGAGGAAGAATAAGATGCTTTAGATTTGGAGGATTCTCTTTTCAATTTACCAGACATGATTAAATCATCCTCAACACTGATAGCCAAGCATTGATCAACATCCAGAGTTGCAAGGTTAGCTCTCCTTAGTGCATAGCTTACTTCAAGAAACTGAGCATTGAGGAAGAAGCACTTTTGGATTTGATCTACAAGGTGAGTGTTATGTGGAATTTTAAGAACTAGCTTGTTGAATTTAGCCACAAACTCCCTCATGGGTTCATGTGGTTCCTTCTTGATATGATAAATTTGAGCCAAGAGGGCATGCACATCTTTAGTAGGTTTGAAACGTTGCTCAAACTGAGTTTTCAAGGTGGTCCAATTAGTAATTGACCTAGCAGGAAGATGATAGAACCAATCTGCAGCATTATCCTGTAATGTTTCCACAAAGAGCCTGACAGAGACGTCTTCATGTTCAACCCCAAGAATCCCACATGCAACAATGAAGGCTGCAATGTGTTCATCTAGGTGTACTTTCCCATCACCTCAGAATTTAGGAAAACCTTTCCTACTACTCCTGGGTAACTCATTCAATGGTTGAGGAAGAGCAAGGGGCCCAATCTGTTGTCCCCAAGGTAGAGGTGCTGCCATCTATGGGAAGATTTTCTGAAGGGGAACTGAAACACTAGAAAGTATCAGAGCAAGAAGATTAGGACTGAGTTATTCTAGAGGAATGTTATTCTTGGAATTTTTCCTTTAACAGGAGGTATGCTTGAATAATGAGTTCCTTTGTTTCCTTCTTGTTGGAAAAAAGAGAAGTTTTGTTGCTCAAAAGTTGAAAATGAGGATCTTCAACCCCGAGAGATTTCTTCCCATGCATATACCGTAGAGTCAGTCAAATCAGATAAAAAAGATCTTGAATTTGTTCTTTTCAAAGGGATATGTTTGAAATCCCCAATGAGTCACCAAAAATATTGGGTTTTAAAATGGTACATTAACAAAACCACATGTCAGGGACAACAAGTCCCTCCTCTTTATGGGAGAGGTTCCCTTATTGAATGCAACAAAACTTATATAAAATGTACAAATCTTAAAACAAATGGAAGAAACTAAAGAAAGGAAGGAACAAAATATAATAGTACTTTCAAGAAATATAGATGGTAGAGTATAACCTTATATGAACTGAGCAAAGGTGATACATAATAGAATCATTCACATTCATGGCATAAGACACTATTCCATAGACACAAAGTTCTATAAATCATATCAATAAGAACACAAAGTTTCTTATTATAGAAGAAAAATGATCCACATATTTCGGGTAAGCAAGAAGAGACAATAGATGAAGATAGAGAGAAAGGGGAAATTCTTTTGTATTGATTGCTTTCGATTATATTTACACTTCAAAATTATCGAGTCCAACCCTTGCAATGATCCTAGCTCTTAAATTTATAGATGAAGCAAAAGAGGAGGAGAAGAGAAGAAAGAAAATCTGATTTAGAAGCTCAACCACCAACCATCAATGCCCCCTGAAAATCCACCTACAATCTATCACATCTGGTTCTACATGTCTTTGGCATGCTGAAGAAGGGAGGATGGAAGATCAGATCAAATTTGATCTAGTTAAAGTAGTCCGATCACATATTAATTGTAGAAAATATGTTTTCCATATTTTCACCCAAATCAAGATATCCATTCGAGTTCTCCATGTCTATTTGGTGTGTTGGAGAAGGAAGGATGGAAGATCAGATCAGATCTAGGTAGTTGAAGCAATTGGATCTCGTATTAATGGCTTGAAAGACTTGTTCCAGATTTTCACCCATAAAAGTTTCTAAAAATAATATTTTATGCTTCCATGGCATAGAGGAGATCAATACCTTTCTAACAATATAAAACTTTTTGAATTTCGAGCACTAGAGTGAAAGTTATGCTCATTTGAATATTTGAATCGAATCCATACAAAAATGGTGAAAAAGCAATTTTTGCAAAATGGATCCATGGGCCCACAATTGAAATTGTGCCTTTAGTGCAAAAGATGTAAAATTTCCCCATAGCCCCACAAGCCCACAACTTCACATTTTTCATTTGAGTCTGACACGTGGCTTTACATGAGTGGTAATGGAGTCATAGTTTGCTTTATCACTTTACGCCCTTTATGGAAAAAAGGTTCAAAATCCCAAAGTTCTCCGCCGACCCGCTTGGCCATGGTTTACTTTATCACTTTACACCTTTTATGGAAACAAAGCTCAAAATCTCAAATTTTTGCCGACCCACTTTGAATTTCAACGTGGGCCTAACATTTGACTTCACCCCTTATAGAAATCAAACCTAAATTCCCAAAATGCTCGATGGCCCGCTTTCCCATTTTTGACTTCTTAGATTGATCTATTACGCCATTCATTGTAGAACCACTATTCTTATTGAGGAATTTGGTTCCTTGGTTATTATTGTTTAAACCATTAGGTTAGCTTGAATTACCCGAGAGGGTTGACCAAACTCCCATTTGAGTCGTACGTTTTTGGCCACTATCAATCACCACATGTTCAATCCAAAGAGAACCCTCTAAGACTTCCTAGTATCTCCTAAGAGGAAACTTTTGTACCTCTTCCTTGGTTTCTTAGTTAAGATAATGAAGGAATAATTTGCAAAGCTCCATTTAGTCCATGTTTGGAGCACTAGTTGAGGAGTAGAGGACTTTTCACCATCTCTCGAATGAAATTCACGACGATGGATTCATTGTGATCTTGCTTGATATGAAGGAATTCTCCATTCCTGTCGTAAAAATATTTCATATCAAAATCCTTTATAAACTTAGAGACAAGTTGTTTGAATAAATAGATTGAGGCTTATGGTATCCTATAGTACTAATTAAGAGTGATTCCCTAAGGATCTTGGGGAAATTTATTAGCTTACACCGTATCCCATGGGAGTAGCTCTCTGATGGTAATTACATATGTTTTAATATGCACATTTGGGTCCCCCAGCCCTTTCAACTTTGGCAAATCAGGAAGCGGTTGTGGAAGCATGACACTTTGTATAGTAAAGTCAAGGGGATCTTTAAGATATTCAATGTATGTGCGAACACATAAGACTCTACCATGGATGAACCTTTATGGGGAGGTCGAGAAGGCATGGGAGGCTGAAATGGAGTAGCGTAAACATTTGTAGGGTGTAAGGCATTCCCGAGGCTAAGCATATGAGCAAAAATCAAAATATATCCCCTATGGTGATTTAGAATACATGTGGAGGTACAAGGAACATTATTTGGGTACGAGGTAGGAGGTGTGAAACTAGGGAACGTCGCATTGCCGGTTAAAATGGCATTCAAGAATGCACTTCGGTTGGCAACCTGTGGAGGATACCTGTATGAAGTGTGAGAGGGCATACCTAATGTGCCCAATCTAGTGAGAAGATCTCCAAGGTTAGGAACACCCATGTAAACTAGAGGAGGTGAAGGTGTCAAGGGCACATAACCAAAGTTTTGTGTATGGTGGGGATCTTGCTTTTCCCTGCAAAATATGCAACATGAGAAGGTTGGGAAAGCTCTAAATACATAACCCTATCCATTAATTTTTAAATTACATCACCCACAAGATGGTGTTTCATTTGTCTTGGTTACATTATGAGTGGTTGGGGAGGTAAAGAACATGATGGCTTGTTGTGCTTTGATCCTTAGGAAGCCATTACTCTTTAGATATATATCTTGTAGGATGAGGGTAGTGTTGAGCCTATTGGTATCCAAATTTATTATTCTTTTCAAGATGAGAAGCATCACAGATTTGGCATGGAGCTTAGAGACAGATAAATCATGATGTATGTCATTTTGTATCTAGGGATGAGATCTAAGCGGCCCTTTGTCACTTAGATTTTTGGAGAGATGGATAGCACCTTGAGAGGATTTGACTTATCCTCACTACTTTAGGTTGTGCCTTTGACCAGGGTGAGAGGACCCGTAGTGTAACCTCTATTTGATGAAGGAGATGGAGATATCCTTCTTTTGCAAAAATTTTATGAAGAAAACCTTGGGAAATTACAATCAATACTCCATAATTTAACTCTTAAGAGTTGTCACTTCTAAAAGATGGAGATACTTTCAAAACAAGGCTAAGGTTATTGAAGACACTATGGGATCTGATTGTGCGGATATTTTAGTGAATGGATTTTGTTCCTTTGTTGATATACATGGAAAACATGGGTAGTTTAGGATGGATTCATTGTTTTTGAATAATTTTGGTGGGAGATTAAGCAAGATAAAGTTGATTATACCATATCTCTGAGACACTTCACAACAATGGAAAACTCAACAACAGAAAACTTCATAATAGTTAAGACGTTCCTTCAACTGAGAAGAAGGTGTGCTTCAATGGAGGCCCAGATCAACACATTTTCACACAATCTTTTAGAATCTAGCACAAAGGCTCAAGTTAAAATACTCAATTAAACACCAAAATCTCTGATCAATCACGCCTAAGGTACACCCAAAGACTTACAAACAATCTTTATCAACAAATGATAGTGGAATGATTTTAAATTTGTTTATCTCATCACAGGATGAAGGCTCTTCCTAAAATGAAATTACAAATGCCACTAAATTATCACAGGGATGAGATCTTGTGTGATTTCACAAATATTTCAATGTAAGATTGTAATAGGAACAAGAAAAACTACTTGTAGACATTCTAAAACAAAGCAGACACTAATTGCTCCAAGATTGACACAAATTAATTTCAAAATTGCTTAAATTCATCAACAAGGGAAAGCTTCCAGAGAAATCTCAATGCTCATCAATGGCTATACATTTGTAACCAACTTGACATGATAGAAAATCTAACACAAAGGAAATTAACTAGGTATCTCAAACGGGTTTCTCAGAATATGAATTTTCTCAAATTTTTCTTATGAAATTTAATCCCCAACCCTTTACAAGAGTATTCTCATTACATTTATACATTTTACTCACTCAATTTTCCCCCAAAAGAGAATAATATTGAGGGACCTTTGCTTGTTACCAATTTTCTTCATAGAAAGTGACATTTAAAAAATTCACATCCGAATGTTTCCAGTGGACCAATTATGAATTGATCACGTTTCTCAGACCCTTGACTAATGACTAGGATGTCATGCCACAACATTTTTGATAGTCCTTCTAATCATTTGATTCTGTCATGCAAGAAATCCCCATTTTAATCATTTTCTAGAGGCTCTATATAGTTGGATCTGACAGGTAATCCTTTTCACCCTCGAGGCAACACCTTTTTCATCCTTTGTACCTACAACCTCCATCATTTCATTCATTTCCCTCTCTTTCCTTTGCAATTCTACCCCGCATCCATCTTCTCTGGTAATTCCTATTTTTACAAGTGCCGAGAAATTCTAACTTCAAAATATCGACCTTAACAAACCTTGGACTCACAAATTAAGTTTTGAATCCATTCAATGGCACTTTACAGACAAAAAAGAAAAGGAATTTCATCAAAATGATGAAAAAAAGTGTGTATTCACATCTCCAGGAAGTCTTGGAGCAAAATGGTAGAAAAAGGTAAAATGCACACAACCATTGATTCTTCCCCTTCTCTACTTTATATTATAGTCATCCATGTGTTTCCTTGGTGCAACCACAAAGGAGAAGTACAGGGGAAAGTTTCCAAACAAGCGTGGGCCTTCCACGTGCCCTAGGCCCAAGAAAAACACCTTTTGGCCTTTGAAAAAGTCTTAACAAAAAGGAGCCAGCGGAAGCCTCCACATGTTGCCTTGGCACACCTTTGGTATGGTCCTCAAAAGTGGAGACCCTAAACAAGCATAGGCTCACCACATGTCTCAATCCGGCAGAGTTGTTAAAAAAATTAAGGATCGGGGAAGGTGCGCCATGTGTCAGGGTGCAATGACAGTTTTCCTTGGTTGTTGAAAAGTCCAAGAAAAGGCAAAGTGAGCGGAAGCCTCCAAGTTTCCTCCTGGCGCTTCTTCAAAATAAAAATTAGGGGTTAGTCCCCAAACAAGTGTAGTCCCTCCATGTGTCCCAGGCCTTAGAAAATTTCTTTGAAAAGTTTAAGTATAGAGCAGAGTTGGCGGAAGCCTCCACATGTCTCCCTGTCACAATTTTTAAGGTGGGACCTGGGGCTGATCCTCAAATGAGTGCTAGCCCTCCACATGTCCATGGTCCACCAAAGATGCACTGGCTACATGAAAAAATTTCTAAGTCCAAGCAAGGAAGCGGAAACCTCCACGTGTCTCCCGTCACAACTCCAAGGCCAAACCAAAAGGTGAATTTTCAGATGAGCATTGACCCTCCACATGGAAAATTTTGAGTTGAAGTGGGCCTTAGAGTTTTCAAAGTGCCTCACCAAGCCGCATCTAACTAGAAAGGGCCACATTTCCATAGATGTTGAGATGTAAATTTGATGGGGAAAAACACACTCGTCAAGCCGTAAAATGCAAGAAAATCACCATTTGAGCTCAGGAAATGAATCCTTCTTCAAGGATAGAGAATTTGGAAATGATATAAGTCCCAAATATGACCCTCTGAGCCGTATCCAATCACATTTTCATAGATACTTGGGAAAAAAAGATAGGGACAACAAAACGTGACTATGGAAAATGGAAGGAAGGAAAAAACCCGAGTTTACGCCCAAGTTATAGACTCTTTCACATGGAAAGAGGAACGAAAAACAAATTCTAGACTTTTAAGTGATCCTCGACCAAGGAAGGGACTAATCATGGCAACCAAATGGGGGATAGAGTTTTTATACATCAATACGGGAGATAGAGAAGACGACAGAGCCCACAAAATGAAGAACTTTAAGGATAAATGGGGCGAGATCAATTGAGCATCCAATAGAGCCCTAGAATATTGGCCAAGTATAAGAAGGCGCATGGGCAAGTGGAAACTACTTGAAGAAGGGTGCATAGGTTGAAGGCACACAGAACATGTTTCTAGCAAGGTTTAGTAGAACACACAACATGGTACGCGTAGAAAATACGGTGTTATGAATTAGCCATATTAAAAGTTCCAAAATCACACAAGGAAAGCATGACCCATCTACCATGTGGAGTGGATAAGCTGCCAACTGGTTGCATGTGGGATCAAAATGGAAAATTACATGCATACGATGGAAGGTTCTAGAGAAGGACATCATTGCAAATAGTGGAGATCTTAGATAAAAGGAGGCATGCTCCATTGGAGGACCACTTAGACACTTGGCAACTGATATGTTACCTCAGAAGGCATGGTGGTGAATGTAAATATATATATATATATATATATATATATATAGATGTTTGGGTGGTAAAAAGAGATGTGTGGCGAGTAATGAGAGGTGGGGAAGAGAGGAAAAGCTAAATATAAATATCATGGAGGATTCTATGGTTAGGATTAGAGGAAATATAGGAGTGATGCAATACTTAGAGGGATGGTTTTATGTTTATCCTTATAATGTGAAGCATGAAGTATAGTTTCTAATGCATGACCTTATTATGCATTATTCTATGGGGCTTTTATGACCTCAATGAATGTAATGTGGTTACTAAACTCATTAATATGAATAGAAGATTATCTATTCTAAAGCATATATGTGTTCATGAGCTTAAGCCTAATGCATTTACCTTGTGTTATGAATCATTTATATGATGTTTAATAATCCTTTTTCACTATATGAATGTATGCATTAATATGATAACTCATCCTAGGTTCTGGAATAAATGCATGGTTCTTTTCCATTCTTTTTCACTAAGTATCTGTCATAGATGATATATTCTCACAAACTCACATAAAGGAGACTCAACACCCACCTATGCCTTGGGTGAGCACCGAGTTCCCACTAGGTGATAGGCTAGCGTGCATGGGATTAGAATGTTGTTCTAAGGGTATAAAAATTACTACATGTAGAGAAGTTATTCTAAAGTAAAACATCGGTGTGTTGTTGCATCTAGTCCAAGGAATGCTCTATTATGTTAAGACACTCATCACTTGGGTGAAGCACGTCAAGAGTTCCTCGTCTAGAAATAGATAAGATGGGAGAAAATCCAATTGTATGCTGATTTGTGGTCTAAACAAGACACGAGGATTAGACCATTGCTCTCTTGTAAATGTCATATTGTTTGAGCCAAAGAGCTCATGTTGCGGGGTATATTTAGGTTGATCAATCTCCTTGATCCTGACTGATGAATTGTTGTTGGTTCCTCAAGTAGGAGGAGTGTGAGGGGAAGGTAGATTACATGAGTTGTTATTAGCCCACCTAGATAGTGAGGGTGACTCTTTCATATCCATTTGGTAATAATACACCTTGAGACCCAAAATGGGCCGACCCTATTCGTGACCCAACATATTAAGGGGTATATAAATACCCGTAGAATAATAGGAGAGGAGAAGGATGGATGAAATAAGGTAAGACAATGGAAATAAAAATGAAATAGTCCTTCACGTCAAGTTCACCAATTTGGTATGACTTAAAATCAACACGTGAACTTCAGATGCACTCGACCTCCCAAGGTCATGTCGGGAAATTTGTTTTGGAATGGATAAATGAATATGTGGAATATATGTAAAAGGAGAAAATAGGTGAAATGTGGATAATGAAAGATCACATAAATCTAATTTCTTGTACGGGAACTAATAGATATGCTCATCTAAGGTATGAATGCTTGTCTATCCTATCTAGGTGAAATGGAATGGTCTAAGATGATGGTAGCATATAAATAATGATCGATGTCTTACTCATGGAAAATGTTGGAAATGGGTTATGGAGGATAGAGAAATTGTCTTCATTTTCCTCGTATAATTTTCTAGACAAGGTCATGGAAGTGAGAGAGAAAACATATGAGTAGGACTAATGAGTGGATTGTGAGAACTAGTTTTGTCTAGGTGGTTCTCCAAAATTCATAGAGTAGGAAACACTAGAGGGAACCAAGGATCGGATCATAAGGACAAGGGTCAAATGACCACCTCCACAAGTATTTTTGATATGTCTTTGCACTTACTAGACTACATGGGTATTGAGGATGCTACAGAGCATGTGCACAAGTGTGAATTATTATGGCATGTGAAAGGGATCACTACCCCGGAGTAGAAGGAAATTCAGTTTACAATGACATTACAAGGGCAGCGCATAGTTGGTACCGAAATATGACCCCCATTTAACTCGTGGTAGACTACACTACATAAATAACACCTTCCTAGTAGAGTTTTATATCCCTAAATTTGAGCGAGAAGAGCATCAGCGCCCTTAAGGAGATCCAGTATGGAATGGCGAGAGAGTGTGCAAGAGTATGATGTACGCTGTTCAAAAATCTCTTGTTGAAACTATCTATGACATTCACCCTTCTCAACATGATCAATCAGTTTTTAGAGGATTAATAACATCATTTATGAGGGCTCTATCACATAATATTTTCATGAGACCCGTGAGGACTTGGAAGTTTCCTTGTGCACCGAGGTTGTTGAGAGCATTGATATCGGTGTTATCCCCTTTCTAGAGGCTCAAATGCTTCAAGGGCATGCAAAGCATAGTTTCCCTAGAATTCGGTACACACTATGATGGAAGACTATGAGATTTTCCTTAGGGATTATGATGAAAATAGGTGTCTCTCTACTATAATGCGCAATCTAAAGAATGTTTCTTGATTTCACAAGATATGTACCTCTATGACCCATAATACCAAGGATTGCAGACTTATTGACAAGATTCATGATTTTATTGATCTTGGTGTGTGCCAAACTAGTCTTATAAGCAGTTCCAAGGATGATGATCATCTTTATGAAGGGCACGTAAATGGACGAGGGAATGGAAGAGGTTTTCATGGAGGATTTAGTGGTCATAGTAATCATGGCGAGAGGACAAAGTGAATTCCTACAAGGAACCTATTATAAGTATGGATTTAGATAGAATTACAAGCATGAGTGTCTGATTTGTTGAAATGCTTGTGGTGCGGAAGAAATATAACTACAAAGAGTTTAGGAGCTTTATGAGCATATAAACCAATAAACACTTTGGAAGGAAAAAGGTGTATGGATGGTAAGCATAAAGAAGTCAATTCATAATGGATGTCAAGAGTGGCACATGAGTAAGACTAGAACCTATATTGGTGATAACGTGAGCAAAGGTCACGCACTTTTGGGATTTAAAATTGTACTTTAACAAAACCACAATCAGGGGATAGAAAGTCCCTCCTCTTTATGGGAGAGGTTCCCTTATTGAATGCAAGCAGCAAAACTTATATACAAATGTACAACTTTCATCTTAGGGTTGGACTTTTGACATCTTGAAATGATTTTTACCAAAATAGCTTATCAATACAAATGAATGGAAGAAACTAAAGAAAGGAAAGAGAAGAATATAATAGTACTTTCAAGAAATATAGATAGTAGAGTATAACCTTATACGTACTGAGCAAAGGTGATACAAAACATAATCATTCACATTCACAAAGCATAAGACACCATTCCATAGACACAAATTTCTAGAAATCATATCAATAAGAACACAAAGTTTCTTATTACAGAAGATAAATGATCCATAGATTTCAAGTAAGCAAGAAGAGACAATAGATGAAGATAGAGAGAAAGGGGAAATTCTTCTATATTGATTGCTTTTGATTCTATTTACACTTCAAAATTATCAGAGTCCAACCTTTTGTAATGAGCCAACCTCTTACATTTATAGATGAAGTGAAAAGAGGAGGAGAAGAGAAGAAATAAATTTAATTTGGAAGCTCAACTACTAAACATCAATGCCCCAACAAATCCACCTATAATCTTACACATCTAGTTATGCATGTCTTTGGTGTCTTTAAAGAATGGAGGATGGAAGATCATATCAAATTTGATCTAGTTGGAGTAGTCGATCACATATTAATGGTATGAAAGATTTTTCCATATTTTCACCCAAATCAATATATTCAGTCGGTTCTCCATGTCTATTTGGTGTGTTCGAGAAGGAAGGATGGAAGATTGGATCAGATCTAGGTAGTTTAAGCAATCAGATCCCATATTAATGGCTTGAAATACTTGTTCTATATTTTCACCCATCAAAGCCTACTAAAAATAATATTTTATGCTTCCATGGTGTAGAGGAGACCAAGACCTTTCCAATAGTATAAAACTTGTCGAATTTCAAGCATTAGAGTGAAAGTTATGCTCATTTGAATATTTGAATCGTATCGTACAAAAATGGTGAAAAAGCAATTTTCACAAAATGGATCCGTGGGCCCGTAATTGAAATCATGCCTTTAGCGCAAAAGATGCAAAAGTGCAAAAGTTCCCCATAGCCTTGCGTAAGCCCACAACTTCACATTTTGCATTTGGGTCTGACACGTGGCTTTACCTAAGTGGTAACTAGAGTCGCAGTTCACTTTATCACTTTACACCCTTTATGGAAACAAGGCTCAAAATCCCAAAGTTCTCCGTTGACCCACGGGGCCGCAGTTCACTTTATCACTTTACGAATTTAATGGAAATAAGGCTAAAAATCTCAAAGTTCTCCACTGAACCACTTTGACTTTTGACATGGGCCTAACATTTGATTTTTCCCCTTATGGAAATGAAATCAAAATTCCCAAAATGCTCGATGGCCCACTTTCCCATTTTTGACTTGAAACATGGCCATGTGTCCCTCTATTTGGCAAAGGCTTTATGTCTAACCTAGGACACATGGAGGCTCAACACACATTTGGGACTTGCCTCTAGATTTTCCTTTGAAGTTGCACTGAGTTGACACGTGGAGGCTTTACATACTTAGTCGATTCAATGGCCGACTCGCCTTCTTTTCACACCTAGGACACGTGGAAAGCTAGCACTCGTTTGGGGTTTCAAATTTGGCATCAACCCTTGGTGTGTCATTGAGACACGTGGAGGCTTCCACAAACCCTTCTATATTTAGCCGATTCAACGGCCAGCTCGCCTTCTTTTCAAACCTAGGACATGTGGAAATTGGCACTCATTTGGGGTTTTTCCTTTGGCCTCGACCCTTGAAGGTGCACCACACCGTTGATACACACATGGAGGCTTCCACAAACCCTTATATACTTAGCTAATTCAATGGTTGACTCTACCTTCTTTTTAACACGGGACACATGGAAAGTTGGTGCTCGTTTGGGGTTTCACCTTTGGCCTCGACCCTTGAAGGTGCACCATTAAGACACATGGAGCCTTTCGTAAACCCTTTTATACTTAGTTGATTCAATGGTTGGCTCTACCTTATTTTTGACCTAGGACACATGGAAAGCTAGCACTTGTTTGGGGTTTACCTTTGGCCTCGACCCTTGAAGGTGCATCATTGACACATGTGGAGACTTCCATAGGTTCTTTTATACTTATCTGATTGAACTGCTTTGCCCATTTGACTTCTGTTGGACCCTAGACACGTGGAGGGTTGGTGCTAGTTCAGGGTCTCTCTTTGGGTCGTGCCTTTGAAGTTACACCGATGAGGCACGTGGAGAGCTAGCACATGTTTGGGGAACACCTTTTATTTTGACCCTTGAAGGTGCATCGATGAGACACGTGGCGTTGTCTTCTGGCCTTAGAATTTTCAACGGTTGATTTAACTTTTTGAGGCTCGAGACCATGTGGAGGACGCACTCATTTGGTGTTATCCCTTGGGTCTTACTTTTAAGTTTACGATGAGGCACGTGGAGAGCTCCCTTGACCCTCTTGTACTTAGTGATTTAAATGGTCGGCTCTGTCCCTTTTCTAAACCTTGGACACGTGGAGGGCTGGTGCAAGTTTGGGTTTCGTGTTTGTGCACCATACCAAAAGTGTGCCAAAGAGACACGTGGTACCTTCCGTGGTCTTTCTATACTTAGCTGATTTGGGCCTTGATTGAACATTGTCTTTCTCCACTTTGACTTACAAGGCAAGACCTAGACCCATAGATAAACTCCGATGGCCTCGAGGAAAGATCCAAACTGAGAAGACAAAAGTTTATCAAACCATGCGGACTGTAAGATTTTAAATTAATGGGGTGAGATTGTAAATGAGCACCAGCTTCTTCAAAGCATGAATTTTCCTATCTCTCTAGACTTCTCAATCTGCTCAAACATCTCTCAAAGGCACCAACTCAAAATTTTTGAAACTTGACTTAAAAAATGAGGGGAATTTTGAGGGTGATAACACGCGCCAAAAAAATGTCGAGATAAAGGACACTAGTTTCAAGAGATGAAGTGGTACATGGAAAATATCATGACCCTACTCATCAGAAGGAGGTGTATCAATAGACTATGGATGTGATTCAAATTTTTCAAAGGGAGATCTAATGTCTAAAGGCACGATCAAAGTAGTTAGCGTAAAGGAAGAATGTAGAGGCTCGAAGGATGACTGGATGAGGTCAAGGAAATATGTAGGATGTTAAGACAAGAGAATATTATTCCTGGATGGGAGAATGCCTGAGGGAGAAGGTACCATGCTCCAAATCGAGTGTGAAAGGTAGGTTTTGCAAGAAAACCTTCCTCCTCACATCCTAGGGGTTCATTTTAAGATACCTATAGAAAATTGGAGGTGGAAAATACATGGTGAATATCCACAGAACGAGTTTAAGTAAAAGGTGATTTTTTTAGTTTTCTAGAACCAAATTTTTCACCGGGTTTTTCAAAGAAGGCTAAAGATTCTTAGACACTGATGCCTCGTTGACATGTGTCAATAAGGACCATTGACATTCATGTTGATGCGCATCAATATGGACCATTGATATGGACCACTCGCTAACATGCATCAACATGGAATCAATGGTCCTTATTGATGCACATCAATGGTTCTTGTTGATGCATGTCAATGGTTCTTGTTGACACATGTCAATGTTCCTCATTGACGCGCATCAACAAGAACCATTGATGCGTCAAAAGAACCATTGATGCACGTCAAAAAGAACCATTGATGCACGTCAACAAGGACCATTAACGTGTGTCAACAAGGACCATTAACGCATGTCAACAAGAACCATTGATGCATGTCAATAATGACCATTGGCGTGTCAATAAGGACCATTAATGCACATCAATAAGGACCATTGATGTGCATCAACAAGAACCATTGGCGTGTCAATAAGGACCATTGATGCGTCAAGGACCATTGATGCCGTCAATGACCATCGACGTACACGTGTCAATAAGGACCATTAATGCACATCAATAAGGACCATTGATGTGCATCAACAAAACCATTACGTGTGTCAAAAAGGACGCACATCAACAAGAGGGGACACCAACAGGGGTCTTTGGCGTGTATTTTATCCTATAAATACCCTCTTGATGGTCATTTCACATTTACACTTCCCGGCTCTCGATTTTTTTTGTATATAGGTGTCAGGAATCCATCATTCTCAAAGACTCAAGCACAACTACAATGGAAACTACTATAAGTGCATCCCAACTGCAAGCTCAAGACAAAAATCAAGAGGAAAATCTAGTCCTATCCACGGCCAAGATCATCTACAGGAATCCTTTGTGCCCCACATCCAGATCTACTTTATCAGATGACTTCCGAATACAAATATTTGATCGATGCATGTGAGTTTAGTGGGCTCATTAAGATGCCCCATTTCAAACAAACCTAGATATTTTGAACTACCTTCTCTCGTCTTATAATATAGAGGACGGCCTATTTTATGTTACTATGAATGATAGTCGATTGTTTCAATTCGGTATCGAGGCAACTGACATCCATCGGTTTACGAGCCTTCCATTCAGAAATTTACCCTTTGTTACAATGAAGGAAACACTCATCGAAGACGATAAGAAATATCTCTGAATCGACGTTTGGTTTCCATGTTGATTGTAAGTATAATTCGTTTTCATTCATCATTTTTTATTCAATTTTTGATTGTGATACAATTTAATGTTATATTAATTCCCACTATTTTTGGCATTTGCAGCTCATGTCAATAAATCTAGGTGTGGTGTGGATACACAAGCAATTGCACACCACTTTCTTGCTGCAATGATTTCCTTTTTTCAATCCAGAATAGTTTTGTAGGGTTAGAAAATAGATATACCAAACTGGGCCATTGCATACATTGTTGTAACTATCACAAAACAAAAATTTGATTGGTGCACCTTTTTATAAAAAAAAAAATAAGAACTAACATAACAAATGCAAAGCTTTCAGAAAAACCTATCATTTACTCCACAAACTATCTCCTTGGCCTTTATTATGAGGCTCTTTTAAATTTAAAAGACAAACCAATTCCCACTTACACGTGAGGCATTGATGAAGTTGTCAATTCCATTTGAAGAACAACAGGTATAAACTATTAAGTTTGTATTTTGACATTACACTGTGCACATGTATTAACAATTTACTATTTGCAGAGAAGATTTATGGAAGCCCTTCCCGAAAAAAGGTGTTATCAAGAGGAAGAGGCCAACAACATGCTGAGGTTTTTAAGGAGATTCCCAATCTGAAATGGAAGCTCACTCCTCTCGAACCCCCAACAATTTGAATTCATTAAATGCCAGAGAAGTAATACCTTTTCATGTATTATTTACAAATTCCAAATTTGTATTTTCATTTTCCATTTTAAATTTTACCCAATTGAATTGACATACAAGTCAATGTTGATGACATTAGGATTTGGACCATACGCATCTTTTGGAAACTCAACCATCTTCCCCAACTCACTCAGTACAGTCACATGCATTTGTATCTTCTCAACAACCACCAATTACTACTCCAACACGGCCACCCTTAGCATCGTGACAAGCTACCCCTCAAGTTCAACAACAAGGTACAAGTTTTGAATACTACTTCATTTAATTTCATAGTTTTTGCATTGTTTTCTAGTTTTTCATATGTTTTTTCTTGAACTTTTCAGCACATTGCAGTCCTCCTCTTCTATTCAAAACAAGTGGCAAATTTGCCACCCCCTCAACCAATAATATTTAAAATGCCAACCAGAGGAACATGAAAAAAGAACATTGGTAAACACATGCCAATTGCTCCAGCCCCTAAATGGACACTAACACTAAACATTGCTCCTCCTTTGAATTCTAACCCTCTCACTTGGTGGCTTTCCCAAGTGCAAATGGGCATATCGAGTTTTAAATAATATAAATTTAGATGAAGATTACTTGGGAATTGATAGCAATGACCCAACTAGTTTTTTTCAATACCATGAGATGATTCAAGGCCAACAGGTATACTTCAATTTCAACATAATTTACCATATTGAATTACATTTCACTTTAGATTTATTTGTTTGAATCTTGATTAATTTTATCACAAATAGGATCAGGCCACCCAAAGGCAAAAACAAGTAGCATTTGATCTAGCCGAAAGCCCCATACCTCTCCAACGAGATCATCTTCATCAGATACATATGGTGAATAATGCTACCTTTTCCTTTGGAGAACTTAATTGGTTATGATTTTCAATCCCATGTCGATGAGTTTATTCTACCTCATATCAGTTAGCTCATAGAATGGGAGAGAAGGGCTAAAGTACTTATCAATGAGATAATTAGTGTTATGATGAAAATTATTGGCAAAGGGATAGTTTATACGTTGCATCCAAATCAACTGCGAAGATGGATTCCTTACTTACCCAAGTAAGAAGTAACTATTATCAATATAACAACTATAAAGAGGACATTTTGGATAAGACATTAAACAAATTGGAAAATATTAGATTGAAGACATATTTTAACAAATGGTCTAAGGAAAGGATATTATTGTAGCGATTCAAATGCCGAGAGAGATAGAGTGGTTGTAAGTATTATCACTTTTAAACAATAATTTTTGTTAATTTAAAGTTTTCTTATTTTAGTAAAATGTTGAATTGACATCACTTTTTATGTAGTTGAAATATGAAAACAAGAGTCAAGCAAAGGTTTTCCAAGTTCACTTGGAAATGAACGAAGAAAGTTTATCATGCAATGAAGAATTTGAAGGAAAATATTGTTTTGGTTAACAAACAAAACAATACATGAAGTGGATAATTAAAGAGCATTTTCAATCCGAAATATTATTCAAAGCTAAGACAATAGCTGATCAAATTTTTGTCCCATGGAGATGCGACAAAGCAAGAAGAAAGAATTTTAAAAAAATGGATAGTGTTTGGAAAGATCTTATAATTTTGGGGCTATTAATCATTGAGGAAAGGGGTATAGCCACAGGCTAAAGAAACCATTAAGGGAAAGGACACATGAGTTGAAATGGTATTTAGAAAATGAGGGTTGAAAATTTTTATTATTGAGTGTGGAAACTTTAAATATTTTAGAATTATATTTGAAAATTTGAAACATTGAATAATTGGTCATGGCATTTGAATATTATTGGCAAATAGATTTTTTGAAAGGGACTATACCCTTGTACACCAAGGCTCTTAATCCTTAATGAAAGTTAAAGCACAAGAGATGCATCAAAATCGAGATCATATTAATGATTATAGATAGATGATGAAACACATAATGCAAAGAAAAACCAACAACCGACAAAGCAACAAAGCAAAAAAACAATAGAAGTACAAAAAATAAAACAAAGAATGGCATATCAACACCATTGATATGAATGAATTTGCTATCCGGCTAAGAAAAATGAGACCGAATGATAAACCAATAGAAATATGAGAATCATCTTGGAAGGAGAGATTTACCCTTCAGAGTGGTAGATTTTTTCTTTTTGTTGACTGTAACCCACCCTGATGGAGCCTTCGCGGTTGGAGAAGAAGACAAAGGAGGAGTATTTTCCTTAGTCGCATAATTGTCCCATTTATAACAGCCATGTTGTTATTCTGAGAGAGATATTTATCATTTTCCATGCTGCCCTCAACAGCTTGTGTATTTTTCATGTTGCTAACAATCCGAGTTTCAGATAAAGGGGTTTTCGTTGACACTGATTCATCTACTTCTTTAGATTCAAGATCCTTTCTATCCACAAAAATCAGGTGCTCCAGGAGTGCGTCTTTCCACCAGTTGCACTTCTCATGTTGACGTTTTTCCATCCCACAAGCAGTAGAGGTGTGTCCTAATCCAAAACACCTTCTACATCGGAAAGGTAGACCTTCATAATCAAGAGTTTGTGACCAAGTTCTATTTTGCACTCGAAGGTCTATGGTAGCAGGAAGATTTTTATCAGTGTCAAGTTCCACCAGGATCCGGGCATAGGTAGTGTGGGTGTAATTAGTTGTTTGAGAATCAATGTGGAGTGTAGTACCCAAGGTATTGCCAATGGTTGTAATGACATTCATGACTCTCAATGTGGAGAGGTAAATAGGGCTTATGATGATCAAACAGTTTCCATGAGAATGGATGTCCAAATGCAAGTTAAAGAATGGGAACCAAGGTTTCATGATTAGATATTTTGACTCACCGCATGTCCAGGATTTTGGAAGCAATGATGTCTTTATCAGCAATTGAAGAGAAAACCATAATGGAAATGCCTTTAGCACATGGATATAATTCATATCTTACCGACTTAAAGATGGAGTCCAATATTTGGAGATCCACGCATGAAGAACAAGTAGGTTGTAATAGTCTAGCCATAAACTAAAGAAGAATTCTACAAATCGAGCATGCTCTTCTTAAATTTTGTAGTAGATCTCAGATGAAATGACCTCATCCCCAAATGTAATACATGGGGTAATGTCTGCAGGTTTCATGGAGGATTCCTTGCTTTTTAAGACGTCTTTGAAGGAAGTTTCAAGAGATCCGCGCCTAAACTCATCACCCAGCAATGGAAGAACAGGTAGATCTCCATGTTCCAGCACACCACGATCCTCTCCTTTCCCAGGAACACCCCCAGATGGTGATTGAATAAGGCTAGGGTTTGCAGGACCGTCCAAGTGAATAGTCACAACATTGGTAGGCGAGGTCAATCTTGTTTCAACTATAAGTTGAACCCCGAGCCGATTCGAAAGCCTCACCAAACATCAAGAGCTTCAAGATCGCACTTGTGGATCAGCATGATTTCTCAAACTTGTGTGAATTTCCCAGAGCAAGGGTGTGCGTAGACACCATTCAAAGAGGCTGTATTTTCAGGCTAGGCACGAGGCACAATCTGAACAGAGTTTTCGCTGGAAGGCGGTAAGGCGCGCGGAAAGAGGCCGAAGAGAGAGGGCATGAGGTATGATCGCGCGGACACGAGGGGACGGCAGAGGCCGACAAGATATCAAGCTTTGACATACCGCCATTCTCAAGCATATGCAAGGGCGTAGTGAGATTGCGGGAGGAGCATGCTGGCGAGGCGCAGACAATCGCGAACATTGGAAGGCCGAACCAGTGTAAGCAAGGTAGGCCGTGAGGGCGTGTAAACAAACAAGGCAAGTGGCGAGGGCGCGAAAAGAGGCGTGGATAAAAGTAAATGAGGATATCCTTTGAATGTTGTGGTCATTGCATTTGAATTTTATTATCTTAATTTGATAGCCTTTGAAATTTTGAAATACTATATAATCTTTAATTTTATAACTTCCTATATATTATGTATAGAATTTTAGATTGTATATGGAGTTTATGTTTTTGGTTTACTTGTAATGATGATTGCATTAGATATGGATGAAGACGTATGTTTCTTGGTTACTTAGATTATCATGATTTCCTATAGATTGTATGTGGATGTAGATTTAGCTTCAAGCACGATAATTCTTCTTCTCTAGACATTTAAACTTGTTTTAAGATAATTCTTCTTCTCTATGCTTATAATGATATGATCATGATGATAATAGAATGGATATAGATGATAAATAAATGGAATGTGTTAAAATGGATATAGATGACATTAGAATGGATATACTTATAATGATATGATCATGAATTATTTTTAAAAAATGGAGTGTGTTAGAAAGAGACATTTCTTTAAATTTAAAATAGATAAATAATTAATTTAATAATAATTGTAGTGTCAGGGATTATGATAATGATATGATGATGATATGATATATATGGATGATGATAAATTTTATGTGGATGTAGATTTAGCTTCTAGCACGATCGTGGATGACGAATTGTATAATGAATCGTGGATTATGAATTGTATAATATGGAAATATCTTCCTCTATAAAATTCAATTGTGTCATTTTATCCCACAAAGTTTAAAAAATATATCAAAGCATTTTTTGCAAATATAAAAATAAATTAAACATAATTGTAAGAAATCAAGAAAGATGATATGATAGGGTTTAACTTACCTCTAGTGTTTTAGATGGTATGAAATCATCACTTTGGTAATGTGCTAGATATTTTTTTAAGAAAACTCGACATGAGAAATGGATTAGTAGATAAATGGGTGAGTTTTCTGACATTGTCGATTCCCGAGAAGTACCAGCTTCCTCGGATGGATGTCAACCCATGTTTTCAAAAAAAATATAAAAATTGTATTTAAATAAATGTTAATATATATACCTGTAACATCTTTAATGATAACAAGAGCTGAAAAAAAATTAAAGTGACAAACAATAAGATTAAGGTGAAGAAGATACCTATTTAAAGTTGAAACAATCCATTATCAATAGCTTCTTCAAACTTGATGTTCTCTTTTCTGTAGAGTGTGACGATGCGCCAATTCCACTCTCAACATTGGGAACAATTGTACTTGTAGTTGTATTATTCACACCTCTTCTTTTGCAAAGGGAATTCTAATGCATAATTGCTCATCGAAAAGGAAAGGTTTCCATGGAATATCGAGATACATAACACCTCATTCAACTTTCTAGATTTTTATCCAACATGTTTCTAAGTTTTGATTTTATAAATGATAATGCACTCAAAACCATTTCATCCTCCACAGGACCCCAAAATCATTGTTTGGCATAACGATATAATCTGAAATATTCACTTGATATTTTCTTGTAAGATAGAACTTTGATAGATTCCTCATCATAGCCTTGTAATAGAACCACTTTTTAAGGTTCATCTAAATTTTTATATTGGTTCTCTTATTGTTGTTGCAAAATTTGTTGATTGAAATTTTAATAAATCAGCATTCAATATACCTTTGATTTCCATACCCTTGAACTTTGAAGTCTTTGTAAAATGTTCCATTATTGTACCCATGGATTTATGGAAATACTTTCTTACAAAGTCAGACATGACCACCTTCAAGTATTCCAAAAATTAGGATTCATCACACCCATGGCTTCAAGAATTTTATCTTTGTAAAAACGTTCTCTAATTTCGATGATAAGGATTACGAAAAAATTTAAGCTTTATTCTTGTTTCAACTATAACAGACTCAAAGAGATTACATGTTACAGAACATCTTCTCATTCCGATCCTGTAATATCTTGACATTTTTCCGAAAAATTATGTGTAGTGGTATGTCCCTCCCATTAACAATGATGTAGAGGTGATTGTGGATATTAAATCTTAAATAGTTCTTGGGATTTTTAAGATCTAATAAAGCTTTCCAATTCTCAAAACAAGTGTATCAAAACTATCTTGGGAACAGTACAAGATATCAAGACTTTGACATACCATTTTTCTCATCCGTATAAAATCCACAATATAGATTAATCTCCCATGTGCATGCTTCATCAGTGTATTGATCTCCTTCAACATTAGAATAATACCAACCAATGTAAGCAATGTCTCCAAATCAGTTAAACAGAACAACAAGTCCCTCGCCCTATCAACTTCATGACGATATTTGTGCATGAAACCAACCAATGAAGGATACTCCTCACAAACTCTGCATGCGTGAGTTATACAAAGAGATCCATCTAGTCTCAACATCTTTCAGAAGTTTTTTTCCATTTGTAATTCCAATTGCAAATTTTTGGAACTCAAGAAATCACTTTGGGTTGCTTGCCATATAGGCATGAAGTTCTCTTATAAGGTCTTCTAATTTAGCAACATTTTTGTAGTTGCTTACCATTTTATATGCTAAATTCATTATGTGAGCCATACAGTGAATTGGTAGCATATATGGGGCCACTATTGTTTGTAATCTAACACACAACCCTATTCGTGACCCTACATGACAGATGCACCATCTGCTCCGACGCATACCAACTTCGTAGAAATTTCATAATCAGTCATTCCAGCAATATCTTTCAAATGAGAAACAACTATTTTATGTAGGTTTTCGGCATTATAGTTTTCAACCATTTTCATAACACCCAAAGATGAGGTGTCCTTATATGATTTTCTAAAGTATAGACATGGATACATACCCATGCAAAGTGTTGTCGATTATTGTCACTTCATTAATTGAAAGAGAGATAAACTTTGATTTTTTACATTCTCTTTCAAATCTTCCTTCTCTATCATCGAAAGGCATTTTTCCATTTCCCATCCACTACTTTCAGACCAATGAGACTGAGGTACGTTCAACATTCCATTATATTGATACAAAACTTTGAAATCGAGGAAATCTGAAATTGATCTTCCTTTCTTTAGTATGTGAAATAAAGTAGAGAATTGTATGAGTTTTGCATGTAGATTTGTTTGATTCATCTTACCAATTTGCGATGTGATCATTCCTCCCTTTTCCACGAGATGTCTGCATTTTTTCTACTCTACCTCATAATCTATCTTGCGTATCTAACATGCATGCATTCTTTTTCAATTTTCCACTGTGTTTTGATTTTCTAGCCATCCGCCCCGTTACAGTCAAATATTGTTTTCCACAATGTTTTTTATAGTCACCAACTTCATTTGCATTTTTTTGCTTTCCCAATTTCCACGTACATATTGTACATGTACATTCAGATGGGATCTCTTCTGAATTAGATGATTGTATAGGTTCGATAAATGGAAATTTAGCTACCCAATCAAACTTGTATGACCTGCCAATGGTCCACATATTCTTGTTCGTTTTCAATGTTTTACTTTTTAGTAGAATTTTGAGCAATATCACAATCACCTAGTTTCCTCTTTCGTGAACTAGAATTTGAATTTGATTTATGTGTTCCATTTTGTTGAGTATTTGTATGTGTGATATCTTGATGCACTTCTGGTTGCACCCCAACAGGAAGAATATCTTCAAGATCTGGCATATTATCATAGGTGTCATTTGTTTGATACTATGTAGAATGCATGTCCACCTCAATAATACCTTCCACACAGTCAATATTCTGATTCTTTCTGGTGGCATCTATATGGTTGTTGGTATTTTCAATATTTGTATATCAATAGAGTTTCCAAAATACTTGAACAACGGACTTTTCGATATTTCTTAGTTACTTTTAGGGTCTTCACATTCTTAGGACTAGCACCTTCCATTATTCTAAACAGATTCCTGCATCAGCAAAAGAACCAAGTAGCGACTCAGCGAGTCAGAGTCAAAATTACTGTCACATGTCAACTTTCCCTATCATGCATCAACAACATGTCAACTGTCTCTATCACACATCACCAAGGCATCAACTGGATTTTTCATCACACGTCGCCAACTATGTCCCTCATTGTGTCATTTTCGCTTACGCCCTTCTCAAGCATCAACTCTCTTTATCACACGTCAACAAGGCATCATTGTCTCTATCATGCATCAACTACTTACCCCCTTGTCACGCATCTGCAATATCTCCTTATCGTGCATCTGTAATACCTCTTTGTCATGCATCAACTATATCCCTATCACGCATCAACAACTAACCCTAACAGGCTAACAAACAATCTCTAGTGCTTAAGAGTATGTGAGTTCAAACTTCACGGTATTGGTAATTTGGTAAGCTACTTGTGGTAGTACCATAGTATACTACCTGGTAAATCACCTAGGTTTTTATAGGAGATGTTTTCAAATGAAGGCGAAGCCAACCCCAAAAAATATATATACTGTGAATTTTAGGCAAACAGGACACCGACCCACTCCAAAAAAATCACCTTTTCAAATTTTCCTAAAATGAAATTTTTTCATATTATGAATATTCACCACTAAAATTATCCCTATCGTAGCCTTGACTATGATAAGGCGATTACATGAATGTAGTTATCGATGGGTCAATGTTCTTACCTTGGATGCATGGCATCAAATGGGAAGACCCGCATTACAACCATCTTCGAATGTGTTGTATATGGAAAACAAGACAAAGGCAATTCCCATTAGAGTCTTGAAGGATGCAGTTATCACCATTCAAGGGGCCAAGTTCACTAGAGATTTTGAATTCTTGGCACTCACTGAGGCAGACAACTTTCCAGCATTGCTTGGGTGCCCTTGGTGTTATAAGAACAATGCCGACCTACAATTTAACAAGGGGTATATCAGTTTCAAGAACAAGGAAGAAAGGGTGATTATCCCTTTAATAGATGGGAAGTCAGCACCCTATACTGAACCCTTGGGAGAGGAATTCCTCTGACAAGATATTTATGTTCACTCCATTATAGATCCTTAGATAATTCATCCCACAAAGAGATTTATCTAGTTTGAAGATGTTCTAGTGCTTGAGTGATACCACTAGCATGGCATGTGACAACCTGGGTGCATGGGACTTATGAGTTGATTGGGTGACAGTTGAGAGGATTCAAATAAGGGTGACAAAGTCACATTCAATCAAGTTCCTAGGAGGAAGAAGTTGCCAAGTTACTCCGGGAGGAGCATATCCTAAAATTTTATTGTGAGAAATGGAGGCCGAGTCAAATAATGAGGATGAGAGAAGGAAATGCTCAATTATAACCCGCTCGTAACTACATTGTGCTAGTGGGCCACACATCGGGAGAGTCTCCTAGAATGGAGCGATGTAAGAATCACATTTTTGTAAGGTTCTCCTGGGGAGAAATGTGCCCAAAGTCATACAAGATTACCATGGTAAAAAGACCTCCTCATCTCATATCCAAGTGTGTGAGAAGGCCTGGATGGGAAGCATGAAGCGTTACCACTTCATTATGGGTGCATAAGTTGTATTCCACCTTACAAGGTTGTGCACATGCATGGTATATTCATTTGGAGATGCACCGTCAAATAGGTAATTGGTAGGAGTTGGTAGCTGATCTCATTCAAGATTTTGAGTATAAGAGTACCAAACCATCAGTGGATAAGGCGTTGCAAGTAATCAAGCGCCTTACGATGGGAGATAGTGTTATGGTAGAAGATAGGCTACTAGAGTTGTTGGGTGAGCCTTATTTGGAGACACACCTCAATGAAGAAGAATTAGAGGAAGTATAGCTTGAGTGTGCATGCATGGAAAAAGAAAAAGGAAAATGGTCTATGTAGTAGATGATGAGGAGATGGAAATTTTGGATGTTAACCATTTTGAAGGTACACGTGAAGTCATAGATAGCATTGATGAGTGAGCACACACCTACCATGAGCCATTGAAAACAAAGAAGGTTAACATTGGGACAGAGATCAGAACCTAAGGAAGCTATCATTGGGGACTATTGGTCAGAAAAGGAAGTTTCAAAGGTCATTGATCTGTTGTGTGAGTTCCAAGATTTGTTCCCTCATGGGTACCATGAACTCAAAGGCATCCACCATTCCTTGGGGGAGATGAAGATCAATTTGAAGGAAGGTACATGCCCGATCTAGAAGAGGCCTTATCGGATGAATCCAAATTTGCACATATGGGTCAAGGAAGAAATAGATAAGATGATAGCATTTGGTATCATTGAGGCTATGGAAGAATCAAAATGGATAAGCCCAATGGTCATCAGTATCAAGAAGGATGGGAGGATAAGGATCTATGTGGACTACAGGGACCTAAATGTAGTATGTGTCATTGATCCTTTCCCAACCCCTTTATTGAAGAAATTTGGAAGGAGTGGCCACGCGCGTGAGATCTACTCTTTCACGGATGGGTTCTTAAGGTATCACCAAGTTAGGATTACATAGGAATACCAAATAATGATAACCTTCACCACCGAATGGGAAGTTTTACCTAAATTTATGCCTTTTGGATTGAAGAATGCGCTCGATTGTGTTCTCATGCATCGTGGTACAAGCATTTCAAGATTTCATCCATAAATTTCTTCAAGTTTACCTGGATGACTAGACTATATATGGGTTAGTAAAATACCATTGTGAAAATTTGAGGCTGATGTTTGAGAGATGTCAGCAATTGAGGATATCCCTCAACATTAAGAAATGTGTCTTTGTTACTCCATTTGGAACCCTATTAGGACATATTATATGTAAAGAAGGCTTACTAGTAGATCCCACCAAAGTTGCAGTTATTATGGGATTAGGGGAGCCTAATAGTCAAAGCGCAGTGCGTGGATTCCTTAGACATATGGGGTACTACAGAAATTCATCAAGGGGTATGCCAAGATCACCGCACCCTTAGAGGAATTGTTAAAACACAAGAGTTCCTTTCATTGGGGAGAGGCGCAGCATAAGGCATTTGACACTTTGAAGGATAGGCTTGTCATTGTGCCCATACTACACTTTCCTTCTTAGGATAAGCCTTTCCATGTGCATGTTGATGCCTCGGGAAAACCATGGGAGTAGCACTAGCATAGCCTAGTGAGGGAAGTTAACACCAACATAGCAAAATTACACAACTACTAAGTGCAAGGAACTGTCAATGATCTACGTGCTACATAAGTTTAGACATTACATATTGGCAACACCATTTATATTCTACATGGAATACATTGCATTGAAGTACTTATTCAACAAGCTCATTTTACAAGGGAACATATGTCGTTGGGTCCTATTATTCCAAGAGTTTGAGTTCACGGTGGTTGTAAAACTAGGGAAGAGAAATTCTAGACCTAACCACCTATCAAGGATTAACTCGGGAGGGCACACAAATAATTGAGGATACCATGTCAGACACATAACTATTTAGGTTGCGACACACACCCTCGAACTTGGAAGATATGCAGTTTTCTTAAAAATAAGTGTGGTGTCGAGAAGGGATGAAGGCTCAGAGAGGAAGAAGTTAGCAGACGTTCCAAAACCTACATGTTGATTAGTGAAGATCTATATAGGTTAGGACGTGATGATGTTTTATACCGATGTGTATTAGAATATGAGTGCATGGCAATTATGGAGGAAGCACATGGTCGGATTGCAGGAGGACACTATGCAGCAAATGATACTATGCGAAGATTCTACTAGCAGGATTTGGTGGGAAACCATCTACGAGATTATATCAAGTTTTGTAAGGCATGTGACCATTTCCAGTGCCTTGGAAAACTTGGAAAGAGGGATGAAATTCCCTTGCGACCAATAGCCAGTGTTGAACCATTTGAAATATGGGCAATCAACTTTCTAGGTCCAATTTCCAGAGCTCGAAGGATTGGTTTGTGGTATATTATTACTTTCACTAATTACTTGACACGATGGGTGGAGGTAGCACCTATCAAGGATTGCACTATAACGACGCATCGTTAGATTTTTATGGAAGAACATAATCAGCGGGTATGGTTGTCCTTTAATCTTAACAAGTGATAGAGGTACACAATTTCTCAATGAAATGGTTAGGATCTCGCTAGCGTAATTTATGGTGGCCCATCATAAGAATACCCCTTATCACCCTCAAGTGAATAGAACTATGGAAGCATTTCACCAAAATACTAAGTCACACGTTAACTAATATCTATGAAGTGGAAGACAAGATTAGGATGATAAGGTATTAGTTGTTTTATGGCCATGCATGACAACCTACAAAAAGTTAGAAAAAGCCACACCATTTCAGTAGAGGCTATTTTTCTAGTTGAATTCATGTTACCATCATTGTGTATAGTGCATGCAAGAGGGTTGGATGATGAACAAGTGATGGAAGAGAGGATTGATAAGTGATGCTAGTTAGATGAAAGGTGATCACTTGCTAGATGGAGTCAGAAGATAGAAAAGGTAAGACAAAAATCATGGCATGATCGTCATATCAAAAACAAGAAGTTTGAGGTTGGGTAGATGGTGTTGTTGTATGATTCCAAGATTCTGCGCCATCTGGGGAAGTTGAAATTCCATTGGCTAGGACCTTACATCCTTGATTCAGATGCTTTCCAGCCATTACAAGTGCTAGATGGGATGAGATTACTGGTCATTTCAATGGGAGTAGGTTGAAGCCCTACTATAAATAAGTCTTCTTGGTGTTTGTAAATAAGGTAGTATTTCTAGTTATCTTAGAATTTCCCTTTATTGCTTTGTCTTTTCTTTTGTTTCCATTTCTCATTGTTTGTTCCTTTATTTTGTTCCATTTTGCACCTTGTGCACCGGTAACCACATTATTTTTTTCTAAGGTTATGTATGCACAAAGGACCGTGCATTTGTTTTAGTGTGGGGTGGAGTAATGCAAAGCAAAGTATAAGCCAGTAGTAAAATTTGAGTTTCCCAATAGAAGGAAGCACATAAGATTGAGAAAGTGCATGGGGAAATAGTGGATAATGAATTATGGTGTCAAGAAGGTTGTAATAAAGACCACGTACAAAGGATAAAGAGCACAGAACAATATGAGGTAGGCGAGGGAAATAACTAGGTAGAGGATAGAAGAAGTTCCTTTGGCACTATAGACGGGTGCGTAAAAGTCTTTGGTCAACTTGCATTTTTACGCATCGAAGGTTGTAGAGGGTTTTTCACGTAGGATGTGGCACATGGGTAAGGGTGCTTAAATTTGGCCTAGTGGAAAAGGCCACATTTAATGTTAAGTACGTTGGTAGGTGGTATAGCATTTATTGTTGGAGAGGAGAAAAACTATAAATATGAGGTTGGGAAAGTCATTATTCTACCTTTTTATTACAAAGTTGAAGCACTCTTGCAAACTAGGGCATCCAGAGAGATTTTTGCGAAGGAAGAAGAATCCTAGAAATCTAAGTGTGTGACTAGAGTGGATCTGCAAAAAAGGAGGAAGGAGTACACAGGTGTGAGAAAATTTTGTTTGAAGTGCGTCATCTTATGGAAGGATTTCCTAGTTAGGGTTTGATAGCTAGGGCATGAGAGATAGAAGGATTTCTTCCAGGAGTTGAGTTTCGAGATTGAGTAGAGTAGTAGAGTAGAGAAAGGAGTTTTAAATTTTAAACTGATAGAAATAATGACACCAAATAAGGTGACCATTTCACCAAAGAAATAGAAGGGCAAGGGAAAAGGAAAACAAACCGCTACCATTGTGAGCTCCAATGAGGAATGGTATGCAGAAATGCAATACCCAAATGGAGTGTTGTTGGGAAATGAGTGGGTGTTGCACTTGAGACAAATGGTTGTGAGTGATTACAACCATTACACGAGAACTACTGAGAGAAAAACTTATTTACAAATGTACAACGCATAACTTTGATGTGGAACTTGGGTATCATGAAAGCTTTGTGAATGAAATAGATTATCAATCACAAAAGCATAGAAGAATGAAGACAAGGAAATGAGCAGAAAAGCATTTTCCAGAATTATAGCTGACAAAATAATTCCTTTATGCATGCGTAATACAATGAATTGGAATTGGACCATTTGTATTTGAATTACTAAGATGCAATTTGGAGGGACACACAGTTCCATAAATAACATCTACAAGAATACAAAGCTTCTTGGTATTATGCAGACAAATGATCTAATAATATTTAACAGATAGCTGCATGAAATAAAGGAATCAGATGAACAAAGAAAGAAGATCCTTTTGTATTGATTTCCATATTATTTCTTACACTTTCATAAATAAGCCAAGTTCCCCCTCAAAATGGCGAAGAGAGACCATTATATAGTTTACAAATCAGTTACTCTTGGTAACTACTTATTTTAATTAATGCTTAGTTAAAGGGCTGCTAATCGCAATACCCCAACTAATTACAATAAATCCGAGATGAAGAAAGGAAGAAAGGAGAAGAATCAGGAGAAGAAGACAAGTGTTCATGATTGAGAGGGGCCCACTGATTTTAGGATCCATTGTCTAAATATTTTCAATGCCTCTGCTATGTCTCTGCCACGTGGGACCGATGTGTTGGCAGTGGACTGGGTCCAAAATCCGAGGCACTTCTCCATCTCTTTGTCGAATTGACGTGTGTATGATAATCTTTATTTGCTTCTTCAATAGTAGATGGAGAGAGCAGATCTCCTTCATCTTTTCCTTGGAAATGGAATCCTCCTTGAACAAATTATCTTTGACAAAAGCTCTGAATTGAGCTTTGATTTCTTGCAAGGAGAGGGGTACACTAGAGGTCTCATCATGGAGGTGACAATGTATATCCTTGAAAGTAGATACCACCAAAGTCTTGAAGGCCTCACCCTTCTGCCAGACTATTCTTCAATTCTCCCAAAGCCTCCTCCAGCACCTTGATTTTCCATTCCACACTGTATACCCATGATTTTGACAAATTATCTTTTGCATCATCAAAGACCTTGCGCCATTAAAATATTTTCATCAGCCTGCCCCATAAGGTGAAGGTCTACTATACAGCTGCTCCAGAGTTTGAGTTCTTTATCTATATTTCCCATAGTGGAGGAGAGTTTCTGTTGTAGATTATTTACCTTCTCATTGAGTTTGAAGGCTTCATCAATGAAATTCAATCCTGCAATGAGCATATCATCCACCATGGCCTCCATAGCCCTTCCATAGATGGAATATCTGTGTATATCTTTGATACTCTGGACTTCATCTTGACTGAGGATTACAGGTGGTGGAAGAGTGGTCAGTGGGGTGGGGTCTAAAACTTTATCCTTGGACAACAGTGACTTGATGAAACCTGCAAGAACCTGAGCCTGCTCTTCCAGCTGCTCTATAGTTTTTTGCCCTTTTTCTACTCTCCCAATGACCCTGGTGACTATTTCTTGAGATTGTGAATCTCACCTTCAGGGGTGGACTCTCCCATAGGGATCCTCGAGAGCTCAAGATCAGATGCTTGCAAATCATGCTCTGGCTTGTCTACTTTGGGCTTGGCTATCTCCAGGAATTGCTGGCCCTGAGCATCAGATACTATTCTAGAGGTAGTCCTGGCCTTCTTGGCGGGAGTAGGAGGAGTAGTGCCTAATAAGGCCGCCACAACATCAAAATTGGGTCCTGAGATTGGGAGGAAGACTTTCTCTTCCTACTATCAACAAAAGGCTGCACCCATGCAAAAGAGGAGGAGGAAGAAGAAGGTGGGGCAAGAGGGCCGAGAGAAAGGGAACTCATGGCACTCAAAGTGTGCACACTTGTTGCTTGCCTCCAGTTGAGATATGAGTGGAGCGCTCGGGGCTTCTGGTACAGAGGAGTCAATGGTGCTTGGAAGCTCAGTGCTTTGGACTTCTTTGTCTTTATCCATTGGGGCTTCTGGAGCACTTATGGAGGCTGGCACTTCACTCTCTTCACTTTCACTGAGAACAATAATGTTCTCTGGACCTGAGGGAAATTCCGAATGCTTCATCATGGGATCTTCTTCAACAGGCTCCTTTTTGACCTCCTTGATTTTCTTCTGATATACTTGAGTGGATGAGGAAGGAGTGGAGGATGTAGGACCTTTAGTTGAGGAGGCAGGAGGAGTCTACACAGGTGCTTCCGAACTGGGTGTCAATGCTTCCTTCCTTGGTGTTGAAGTATCCTTGGAGGAGGACTCACCTGAATGCCTTCTAAGCTCACGGACTTTCCTATCAAACCAGATCTTGGTTCTTACTAAGACAGGGGCTAAGATTTCAGCCAGATCATCTTTCTCCTTTTTGAACCAATCCAAATCCTCCAAGGGAGTGTGTTTGATCAAGGTGTCATACTCATATGAAAATAGATCAGAATTATCATCCTGAAGCCCTTCAGAACTTGATACAAATTAAGCTCTGAATCAGTTGAAGAGAAAACCTGCCATAATGTCTCCTTCTTGCCTCAAAATCATCAACACAGTCAGCCCAATAGTCTTCTGTGTCCCTATGATAGTAATTGATTTTGATGTTCTGTTCAATAAATTTCTTCAAGTCAAAACAAGTTCTTGGCTGAAGAAATGGACAGTGATGGGAGCTAGGCTCTTTCTATGTTTTGTGCATCTAGAGCCGTCTTGCAGGTGTAGTTTCCCAAAGATATGGGGAAGTGCAGGCCAGTAATTTTCTTATCCCTGCAGGTTCTGTGTAACTTGTCTAATTGCCTGCATATCTCTATCAAGGCCATTTTATCATTGCAGAACATAGGGAGCTTAAGAGGGGTGCTCTCATAGCCTGCAAGCCTGATATAGGAGAATTTTTGAATTGGATGAAGTAAGCACCGTACTTTGCTATTAGGCTCATGGCTTCATCCGAGAACCTCCTTGCAGTGTCACTCTCCAGAAGCCTTACAATGTACATGGTGAAAGCATCATTCACCCTCCTGAAGTTGCGATTGCTAGTGTCCAGGTGAATTGAGGGTAGTAGGCATATATAGGGTCACCCTTATGAGCATCAATGTATGTGAATCCAAACCATTGCCTTGATGTTGCTAGGGTATACATTAGGTATGAAGTCATGTAGAACTTCTTGGTTTGTTGTACATTAGACAACTGCTCTGCTAAGTTCATGCTGATGATTTCTACCCAGTTGATATTCTGAGTTCCTTCACACACCATGTTGATAAGGGGGCACATCCAGAAATGGAACTCATTGGTAGAGGGTAAGCCCATGACCCGAGCTAGTAGGATTATAAAATCTGACAGCTCCTCATTGAAATCAGCATGAAACAGAACCTTGGATAGATGGGACGCCCCCTTTTTAGGGTTTTTAAGCCAAGACTTTGCCACCCTCGCCTTGTATTTCTCATTGTCCTGGTCAAAGAGGGCTGTGCCTGGTTCTGAGAGATTACTATAGAATTTTCCATCTCAGGAATCCTTAGGGCAGTGCCAATGGTGGTAGCATCGAGCTTGGCAATGAGTTCCCCATGCACATTCGTTAGCTCACTCGAGTCGATTGAAATGAGCACCGCAGGAGAGTACTGTATCTACACATTGTACTGAGATTGGGAAACCAATGGTGAATGCCAAGCCACTATCATGAATCATTTGTGCCATAGGAGAGGGGTTCGAGTCTATCATCCTAGTCCAGAAATCTCCAAAGTCCAGGTGACGAACTTCACTATCCCGATATCGGGAATGGCAGACTCGAGTTGAAATTTGCTCCTGACCTTGAAATTTGATCTTCATGTTGATAGCAACTCGAGAAACAAGGTCACAGTCTAGACTCTGATGAAATTGTAGGGGAATGGGTGCGTGCACAGAAATTTTGATCGCGAGGGTATGAGCAATAGATAGCAAGAAAGCAGTGTGCAAAAATGCGTAAGGGGGAAGCTTATTAAATAGCCATTTAGGAGAGAGAAAGGTAATAAAATGCATTAAATACACATCTACCAACTTGAAAAGCAAGATATTTGGGAAGAGTGGGAAAAATTAGCCCGGATGGCCTTTGGTTCATTTGGGACACGCGGGACGCGAAAGCGCGATTCGGCCGATGCGGGCGACGGGAAAAAGATGCACAAATGCTTTCGGGACATGAGGGACGAAAGTACGTGAAGTGCATGATTCGGCCAATGCGGGTGAAAGGTGAACATTGAGCCTAGGTGAACTTGTGTTATTTGGGACAAAAAGTTCGATGGGCCCGAAAGAAATGGACTTTAGGTAAAGTGGCCGATCGGTGAACAGGAGCCCGAATGAACTTGGGACATCTGGGACAAAAATGTCCGATGACCCGCAAATCACACAAAATGACCCAAAACGTAGATTTTTTCAAACTTTTTTTTTTTGACTTTTCTCATTACCAAAACAACAGAAAAGGTGATAAACTCAAAATTTTCAATTTTGAACTTCTCAAAAGTAGGGAAATTTTGAGGGGACAACAATGGCTCCTTCTGGGGATGACTTGGCTAAAGTCCAAAAGAATGAGACAAGGCAAGAATCCAGAAAATCTAGGGGAAGTAGATCAAGTACCTTATCCATTGGGCCACGGAGTCAAAAAAAGCAAGATCAATACAAAAGACAACACACCAAAACAAGGAAAAGGAAGGGGAAAGACAAACGCTATACAGAATATACAAAGGACTTCCCAATCACCTATGACTTAAACAATTTTAGGTACTACCCACTATAAGGAAGTGGGAGAGAAGAACCATCCATATAATCAAGGTAAAAAGAATTCTCACCAGCAAAGTGCCTGATCTTGAAAGGTCCGAGCCAAAGGGAATCAAACTTGCCATGGCTGCCACGAGGTTCATGCCTTTTATCCCACAACAAAACAATGTCTCCAACTTTGAAATCCCTGAACCTGGCTTTTTATCAAACAAGACCTTTACTTTCTATTGGTGAGTAGATATTCTATCAGCAACCTTTAACCTGTCCTCATTCAATTTGTAAAGGTACATGATCCTTTTATCCAAAGAATCATTAAAACTGGTGTCTTCAATGGCCTTCATTAAATGCAAGGCTGGTAGTTCCACTGTTACTGGAAATTGAGCTTCCACTCCATATACTACCTGAAAAGGAGACATCCCAATGGCTCTCTTAGGTGTGATCCTATCTACCCAAAGAGCATCATAGAGTTTCTTGTGCCAGTTCCTCTGGGATTCATTAACTAATTTCCTTATTATAGCCACCAGATTTTTTTTTGATTTTCTGCTTGTCCATTCCCCTGAGGATAATAATCTGAGGAGTGAGCCAGGGAGATGCCATATCCATAACAAAAATCCATCATCTCAGTTGAAGAAAAATTTGAAGCATTATCTGTCACTATCTTGTTTGGCACACCAAACCTCACCAAGATGTTCTCTTTGATAAAACTGCATACTACTTCTGAAGTAGTACTCTTTACTGGAATGGCTTCTACCCACTTAGTAAAATAATCTGTGGTAGTTAATACATGGGTGTGACCAGCACTAGAAGAGGGATTAAGTGTTCCAATGAAATCTAAACCCCATTGTTGAAAAGGCTCTTCGATCACAACTGGTTTAAGGGGCAAAGAGGCCAACTTGGGTCTACCCACGAAGGTCTGACAAGCTTCACATTTATCAACCCACTTTGATGCATCTCTGAACAAGGTAGGCCAGTAATATCCTGCACGAAGAATCTTATGAGCAAGTGATAGTTGATGAGTAGTGCCCTCCACATGCTTGGTTATGAAAAGCTGAAAGTAGCTTCCTCTGTTGTTCCTTATCCACACATTTTAGAAACCTTCCATCCAACCCACGCTTAAACAAGGAATTCTCCCACAACACATATTGGGCTGATCTTAGCTTAACAACTCTCCTCTCTTTGGTAGTCAAATGAGAGGGACATTCTCCATATGTGAGAAAGTGTGTGATATCGGCATACCATTCATCAATTGAGCCAAGAAACAGAATGGTAGGAAGATCAACTTTATCCTCTAGTAACTCATGTCTAGCTCCCTCAGCGATGAGTTCACACAGGCCTTTTCCACGGATGAGCTTGGTTGGTCTGATGTCAATGTCATATTCTTGGACCTTGGCCACCCAGTTTCCTCTCTTGGATCCAAACTCTGTTGTGTGAGAATGGACTTGATGGTTGTATCCGGTACAAATACTGTGGAGTGAGAGTTAAGAATGTAAAAATGAAACTGCTTGACAACTTTAACCACTGCGAAAGCATGTTTCTCCATTATGGTGTATTTTAACTCATGATTTTTTAGAATGTAGCTCATAAATGCAATTGGGAGCTCATGATCATTAGAATCTTCTTGAGTCAAAAAACAAAGCCAGGGTGTTATCTGTGGCATAACAATAGATAATAAATTCTTTGCCGAAATCTGGACATGCTAAAACAGGAGTTTTAGCAATAGCCCTTTTAATACCTTCAAAGGCTTCTTTCCCTTCAGGAGACCAACCAAACATCTATTTTCCCTTCATCATTTGGGAGATATTCAAAGTTAGCTCTCATGAAATCAGGGATGAATCTTCTCATAAAGTTAATCTTACCAAAGAAAGAGTGCACTCCTTTCTTGCTGGTTGGAAGGGGAATTTGCTGGATAGCTTGAACTCGCTCAGGATCAATTTTTATACCATCTTTGGAAACAACATGCCCCAATAATTTTCCCTCTGTGACACAAAAGATAGATTTCTTAGGATTTAAAGAGATCCCATGTTCTCTACATTTCAAAAGAACTATTTCTAGATGCTGAAAATGATCTGCCCTTGTTTTGGAAAATACAGTCAAGTCATCAAGGTATACGACAATACACTTCCCTTTCAAACTTCCAAAGGCCAAGTCCATAGCTCTTTGAAAAGTGGCACCAGCATTAATGAGCCCAAAAGGCATCCTTTTGTAGGCAAAGGTACCCCAAGGGGTAGTGAAGGCCATTTTGTGTTGATCTGCGGTATTAACTTCTACCTGATTATACCCTGAGAAGCCATCAAGCATAGACAACATTTCAGATCCCATCACAGCTTGCAAGACTTGATCCATCATGGGCAAAGGATAATTATCCTTTAAGGAAGCTTGATTCAGATTCTGAAGTCAACACAGATACGAATCTCACCATTTTTCTTTCTAACAGGCACAATATTGGCAATCCATGTTGAATGGTGGATAGGAAAAATGATTTTGGCCTTTAATAACTTCTGTATTTCCTGAAAGATGGTGTCAGCTATCTTAGGATTGTATTGCCTCTTTTTTCTATCTAAAAGGCTTAATCCCAGGTTTGAGAGGGATAAAATGCTGCATCTCCTTTGGTTGAAAAGCTTTTAAATCCTCATAGGAATAAGCAAGAACATCTTTATACTTCCTTAAAAGATTAATTACTTTCCTCTTTTCTTCTGGTGTGCAACATTTTCCAATGTTCACAAGTTTAGGGTCAGTAGAACTCCCAATATTAATTTTATCATATTCAGCTGATTGTTGAGGTCCAGTAGAAGCTTTAAACTCACATACCTATCATGTTTGTCAAACAATTCTTCTAAACTCACCAATCCCTTTGGAATCTTGTTCCCTTTGAGTTTGATACATCCATCTTGATCTGATCTCTTCTTCTTTGACATCTTCTTTATGAAGGGCACACTTTCATGAGGCAAATTGTCACTTCCTTCAAAGTACAACTATTCAAAGTTATCCTTGAGTTCTAAGAAAGAAAGAAGATGTTGATCATCATTGAAAACTTTCCAGTTACTTGCATTATCAGGTACACTGGGCCTATGGATCATCTCAATGGTAAACTTATCTTGAGAGAAGTCAGGATGAGGTATCAGCAATGACCCCGAGACTGCTAGTGAATCAGCCCTGGTGTTCTCCTCCCTAGGCACTGCTTCGATGGAGAAGGCATCAAGAAATTCAATAGAGTCCCAAACCTGATTCCTATAATGTTTCAATCTTCTATTTTTTACCTGGAAAGGTTTCTAACTTGTTTGACAATTAGCTCCGCATCTCCACGAGCTAGAAGATTCTTCACACCCTTTTTCTTTTGCCACATGGAGCCCAAGAATGAGAGCTTCATACTCTATTGTATTATTAGTATTTTCAAATTGTAACTTGAATGAGAAAGGATAGACCTTTCCCTCGGGAGACACCAATATTACACCAGCTCCAGAACCAGCTGAGGAACAACTTCCATCAAACTCTAATATCCAAACACCATTAGGATCCTCAGTGATCTTTTGGGGAGTTGGATTTCTTCTAGAGACATAATCATATAGTTGCCATGCCCCATATCCTCATAAAGTATTTGTGCTTTGGGATCATCTGTTTTTTGTACAATATACTCAGATTGCTTCTCAGGCAACAACTTCTTCATTTGCCCATTAATAGGTATGAGGGCATGTGACCAATCCATTTGAATTTCTCCACCCACATCCTTACAGAAGTTCCTACTTAGCAGCATCCCATATGAAGGAGGAATGTCTGCTACTAGGATAGTAGCTAAAACCTTCTTCTCAGGAAAGGTAGCAAAAGCTACTTGTGCATCTTTAATTCTTCCGACTAGGGGCACTTCCTTACTCTCCATGGAATAACAAGACCCATAAGTGCATGTGAGAGTTAGGCCTAAGGCATGGGCTACTTTGGTAGGCATTACATTGTCTGATGCCCCTGAGTCTATGACGCAATTACTAAGTCTATGGCCTGCTATAAGAAGTGTCACATAGAATGGTTTGATCTTGTCATTGGGTGAGGTGACAAAGGCTACTAGATTGGGTTGTGGTGTAGAAGATGGAGTGGGTAAAACCTTTAGAGGTAGTTTTGGAATGAGAATTGACAAAGTGTACCATTTTAGCAAAAGCCTTGGGATGGGTTTGATAATACTCAGCCTCTGAGATTTGAACCTTGGTCCTTTTCAGGTGATCAATGATATCGAAAGACCCAGAAGTGGATGAGCTATCATCACTTGGGACCTTAGGCTTATCAATCTTAGGAGTTGAAAAAGAAGTAACTTTAGTAGCAGAATTGACAGGACTCACCTTTGATGTGGACGTAATGGGGATAGGAGATCCTCTTTTTGCAATTTACAGGAATAGTCGTTGGATGTTCCTTGGATCTTTTGGCTGGCTGCATCACTTTTCCCTTGATTTGTCTGCTCTCGAGTCATGACAGTGTATGATTCACTATTCATGTCCGCCACTACCTCATCATAATCATCTTCTTCATCAACACCTTCAGTAGTGAAGAAATTAACTCGAGATCCCTCAAGTTCTTCTGTTTCTTCATCAACCTCTTCAACAAATTCTTCACAATCTTCACTAACTTCTTCATCCTCGGCTCTTCAACTTCACAGGTTACATTAACAGGACTTTAATAGGAGGTCCTTCAAGTGCTAGCCTTGTTTGAGAAGTAGGTAAATGATTTCTGGGCTGAAAATTCCTCCTTGGAATGTCTGCATAGGGGGTGTGTTGAGCCAATTGTTTCTTAATGGCGATGAGATCATTTGCAAGTTTTTGTACTAATGGATCAGTATTAGGTCCAGGAGTGGAAGAGGAGGAAGAAGAAGACTTGGATCTAGAAGGGTCTCTCCTCAACTTTCCCGACATGATTAAATCATCTTCGACACTAACAACAAGAGTTTGATCCTCACCAATGTTGCAAGATTAGCTCTTCTCAATGCATAACTAACTTCAGGCAATTGGGCATTCAGGAAGAAGCATTTTTGAATTTGATCTACAGGTTGAGTGTCTGGTGGAATTTTATTAATCAACTTGTTGAATCGAGCCACAAATTCTCTCATGGGCTCTTGTGATTCTTTCTTTATTTGAGAAATTTGGGCCAAGCAAAGCATGCACGTCTTCTGCCGGTTTGAAACGATTCTCAAACCTAGCTCTCATTGTGTTCCAGCTAGTGATAGCTCCGGCCGGAAGGTGATAGAACCAATCAGCCACATTATCTTGTAAAGTCTCAACAAAAAGCCTTACGGAGACGTCTTCATGTTCAACTCCCAGAACTCCACATGCAACTATGAAGGCCGCGATATGTTCATCAGGATGTACCTTGCCATCACCTTTGAACTTGGGAAAGTTCTTCCGGTTACCTCTGGGTAACTCATGCAAAGGCTGAGGAAGGGCGAGAGGCCCAACACGATGGCCCCAAGGCAATGGTATCACCATTCTTGGAAAAATGGCTTGAAGGGGAACTGAAACACCAAAGCAAGAATCAAGAGCTCGAGATTAGGACTGAGTTGCTCTGAAGGAATACCACCCGTAGGGGTTCTATTTTTGACAGGAGGAGTGCTTGTTGAATGAGCTTTTCTATTTCTTCCTATGAAGGGAAAGGAAAACCCTGCTGTTCCAAAAGCTGAAACTGAGAATCTTCAATACCAAGGGCCCTTCTCCCTCGAGTAAAATGTGGAGTCACCAGATCAAGAATGATCGATAAATGGTTATGGAACTGGAAAATGATTCCCCAGTGGAGTCACCAAAAACTGTTGGTCATCAAAAGAAGATCCTAATGAGAGCAACAGTCAGGGGACAAGAAGTCCCTCCTCTTTGATGGGAGAGGTTCCCTTATTTAAAAGCAAAACTTATTTACAAATGTACAATGCATAACTTTGATGTGGAACTTGGGTATCATGAAAGCTTTGTGAACTGAAATAGATTATCAATCACAAAAGCATAGAAGAATGAAGACAAGGAAATGAGCAGAAAAGCATTTTCTAGAATTATAGCTGACAAAATAATTCCTTATGCATGCCAGAATACAATGAATTGGAATTGGACCATTTGTATTTGAATTACTAAGATGCAATTTGGAGGGACACACAGTTCCATAAATAACATCTACAAGAATACAAAGCTTCTTGGTATTATGCAGACAAATGATCTAATAATATTTAATAGATAGCTGTGAAATAAAGGAATCAGATGAACAAAGAAAGAAGATCCTTTTGTATTGATTTCCATATTATTTCTTACACTTTCAGAAATAAGCCAAGTTCCCCCTCAAAAATGGCGAAGAGAGACCATTATATAGTTTACAAATCAGTTACTCTTGGTAACTACTTCTTTTAATTAATGCTTAGTTAAAGGGCTGCTAATCGCAATACCCCAACTAATTACAATAAATCCGAGATGAAGAAAGGAAGAAAGGAGAAGAATCAGGAGAAGAAGACAGGTGTTCATGATTGAGAGGGGCCCACTGATTTTAGGATCCGTTGTCTAAATCTTTTCAATGCCTCTGCTATGTCTCTGCCACGTGGGACCGATGTGTTGGCAAAGTGGACTGGGTCCAAAATCGAGGCACTTCTCCATCTCTTTGTCAAATTCGACGTGTGTATGATAATATTTATTTGCTTCTTCAATAGCAGACTGGAGAGAGCAGATTTCCTTCATCTTTTCCTTGGAAATGGAATCCTCCTTGAACAAATTATCTTTGACAAAAGCTCTGAATTGAGCTTTGATTTCTTGCAAGGAGAGGGGTACACCAGAGGTCTCATCATGGAGGTGACAATGTATATCCTTGAAAGTAGATACCACCAAAGTCTTGAAGGCCTCACCCTTCTGCCAGCTATTTTTCAATTCTCCCAAAGCCTCCTCCAGCACCTTGATTTTCCATTCCACACTGTATACCCATGATTTTGACAAATTATCTTTTGCATCATCAAAGACCTTGCTTGCCATTAAAATATTTTCATCAGCTCTGCCCCATAAGGTGAAGGTCTACTATACAACTGCTCCAGAGTTTGAGCTCTTTATCTATATTTCCAATAGTGGAGGAGAGTTTTTTGTAGATTATTCACCTTCTCATTGAGTTTGAAGGCTTCACTAATGAAATTCAACCCTGCAATGAGCATATCATCCACCATGGCCTCCATAGCCCTTCCATAGATGGAATATCTGTGTATATCTTTGATACTCTGGACTTCATCTTGACTGAGGATTACAGGTGGTGGAAGAGTGGTCAGTGGGGTGGGGTCTAAAACTTTATCCTTGGACAACAGTGACTTGATGAAACCTGCAAGAACCTGAGCCTGCTCTTCCAGCTGCTCTATAGTTTGTTTCCTTTTTCAACTCTCCCAATGACCCTGGTGACTATTTCTTGAGATTGTGAATCTCACCTTTAGGGGTGGACTCTCCCATAGGGATCCTCGAGAGCTCAAGATCAGATGCTTGCAAATCATGCTCTGGCTTGTCTACTTTGGGCTTGGCTATCTCCAGAATTGCTGGCCCTGAGCATCGATACTATTCTAGAGGTAGTCCTAGCCTTCTTGGTGGAGTAGGAGGAGTAGTGCCTAATAAGGCCGCCACAACATCAAAATTGGGTCCTGAGATTCGGGAGGAAGACTTTCTCTTCCTACTATCAACAAAAGGCTGCACCCATGCAAAAGAGGAGGAGGAAGAAGAAGGTGGGGCAAGAGGGCCGAGAGAAAGGGAACTCATGGCACTCAAAGTGTGCACTGTTGTTTGCATCTCTAGTTGAGATATGAGTGGAGCTCTGGGGCTTTTGGTACAGAGGAGTCAATGGTGCTTGGAAGCTCAGTGCTTTGGACTTCTTTGTCTTTATCCATTGGGGCTTCTGGAGCACTTATGGAGGCTGGCACTTCACTCTCTTCACTTTCACTGAGAACAATAATGTTTCTCTGACTCGAGGGAAAATTCCGAATGCTTCATCATGGGATCTTCTTCAACAAGCTCCTTTTTGACCTCCTTGATTTTCTTCTGATATACTTGAGTGGATGAGGAAGGAGTGGAGGATGTAGGACCTTTAGTTGAGGAGGCAGGAGGAGTCTGCACAGGTGCTTCCGAACTAGGTGTCAATGCTTCCTTCCTTGGTGTTGAAGTATCCTTGGAGGAGGACTCACCTGAATGCCTTCTAAGCTCACGGACTTTCCTATCAAACCAGATCTTGGTTCTTACTAAGACAGGGGCTAAGATTTCAGCCAGATCATCTTTCTCCTTTTTGAACCAATCCAAATCCTCCAAGGGAGTGTGTTTGATCAAGGTGTCATACTCATATGAAAATAGAGTCAGAATTATCATCCTGAAGCCCTTCCGAACTTGATACAAATTAAGCTCCTGAATCAGTTGAAGAGAAAACCTACCGTAATGTCTCCTTCTTGCCTCAAAATCATCAACACAGTCAGCCCAATAGTCTTCTGTGTCTGCCCTATGATAGTAATTGATTTTGATGTTCTGTTCAATAAATTTCTTCAAGTCAAAACAAGTTCTTGGCTTGAAGAAATGGACAGTGATGGGAGCTAGGGCTCTTTCTATGTTTTGTGCATCTAGAGCCATCTTGCAGGTGTAGTTTCCCAAAGATATGGGGAAGTGTAGGCCAGTAATTTTCTTATCCCTGCAGGTTCTGTGTAACTTGTCTAATTGCCTGCATATCTCTATCAAGGCCATTTTATCATTGCAGAACATAGGGAGCTTAAGAGGGGTGCTCTCATAGCCTGCAAGCCTGATATAGGAGAATTTTCTGAATTGGATGAAGTAAGCACCGTACTTTGCTATTAGGCTCATGGCTTCATCCGAGAACCTCCTTGCAGTGTCACTCTCCAGAAGCCTTACAATGTACATGGTGAAAGCATCATTCACCCTCCTGAAGTTGTGATTGCTAGTGTCCAGGGTGAATTGAGGGTAGTAGGCATATACAGGGTCACCCTTATGAGCATCAATGTATGTGAATCCAAACCATTGCCTTGATGCTGCTAGGGTATACATAGGTATGAAGTCATGTAGAACTTCTTGGTTTGTTGTACATTGGACAACTACTCTGCTAAGTTCATGCTGATGATTTCTACCCAGTTGATATTCTGAGTTCCTTCACACACCATGTTGATAAGGGGGCACATCCAGAAATGGAACTCGTTGGTAGAGGGTAAGCCCATGACCCGAGCTAGTAGGATTATAAAATCTGATAGCTCCTCATTGAAATCAGCATGAAATCAAAACCTTGATAGATGGGACGCCCCCTTTTTAGGGTTTTTAAGCCAAGACTTCGCCACCCTCGCCTTGTATTTCTCACTGTCCTGGTCGAAGAGGGCCTGTGCCTAGTTTCTGAGAGATTACTATAGAATTTTCCATCTCAGGAATCCTTAGGGCAGTGCCAATGGTGGCAGCATCGAGCTTGGCAATGAGTTCCCATGCACATTCGTTAGCTCACTCGAGTCGGGATTGAAATGAGCACCGCAGGAGAGTACTGTATCTACACATTGTACTGAGATTGGGAAACCAGCGGTGAATGCCAAGCCACTATCATGAATCATTTGTGCCATAGGAGAGGGGTTCGAGTCTGTCATCCTAGTCCAGAAATCTCAAAGTCAAGGTGATGAACTTCACTGTCCCCGATATCGGGAACGAAGACTCGAGCGGTGAAATTTTCTCCTGACCTTGAAATTTGATCTTCATGTTGATAGCAACTCGAGAAACAAGGTCACAGTCTGGACTCTCGATGAAATTTGTAGGGGAATGGGTGTGTGCACGTAGAAATTTTGATCGCGAGGGTATGAGCAATAGATAGCAAGAAAGTAGTGTGCAAAAATGCGTAAGGGGGAAGCTTATTAAATAGCCATTTTAGAGAGAGAAAGGTAATAAATGTGCATTAAATACACATCTACCAACTTGAAAAGCAAGATATTTGGGAAGAGCAGGAAAAATTAGCCCGGATGGCCTTTGGTTCATTTGGGACACGGGACGCGAAAGCGTGATTCGGCCGATGCGGGCGATGCGGGAAAAAGATGCACAAATGCTTTCGGGACATGAGGGACAAGTACGCAAAGTGCATGATTCGGCCAATCGGGTGAAAGGTGAACATTGAGCCTGGGTGAACTTGTGTTATTTGGGACAAAAAGTTCTGATGGGCCCAAAAGAAATGGACTTTCACACAAAATGTAAAGTGGCCGATCATTACCAAAACAGGAGCCCGAATGAACTGCCCATAAAAAGGTTCTAGAAATACACCGTGAAACCATGACAGTCATTCACAAAGTGCACCTAGAGAAGTGGTACAAATGAATGTGTGACACACACTGGGGAAGATTGGAGGATCCCATAGTAGTTTCTTGTGCCCGTGGATGGAGAGGCAGAGTTTGCAGTTTATCAACATTTTGCATTGGTAGGTTTACATTAACAAATGGGACTAAGAGCCCATGGTGCAAGCTACCCTTCTCCTTCACCATGCAATACTTCTAAGCAGGGTCAAACGGTTCAAGGAGGCCAAAAGGCTAAGATTCGACCTTAGTGAGGTAGACCAATACCACCATGAGCTGCGAAGAAAGCTCGTATACCCTAAAAAAGCGTGCATATGTAGAGAAATATTTATCCCACAAAGTACAAATTATGAAGCCGATAACATTGTCGATCGCCCGAAGGGATGTAGCAAGGGTATATCTACACATAAGGCCTAAGTTTGAGAAAGGTGCCTATCTAGAGAGTGATGTCTCCATTCAAAAGACCCCATAGGTCGGAAAAATTTTACACTGAAGAAGAGGGAAAGAGAAGAGGTACATGAGTAAAAGGCACCAAGTGTGTAAACCGCACAATCGGTGGGCGCGCTAGAAGCAATCGCAAAATCCAGCACTCACGTGCGTAGGAATAAGTCTCAAGTCAAGGAAAATACCTATAAGAAGATGGTGTCAGAGCATGAAGAGTAACTAAAGAAGATGTTGCTTGTTAAGGAGAAGGAGAAAGAATAATCTCCTATACTGGAATCACCAGTTAGGAAGAAGCAGAAGGTGGCAGAAGAGGCAGACTTAGAGGAGATAGAAATCTTAGAGGCCTACATTGGTAACAAGGATGATGACAAGCCTAAAGGAGGTGAAGACCACCCGGTATATGATATACATGATTCGAGGAGGAGGAAGGTGAAGAGAAGTATGACAAGGAAGATGAAGAGGAGAAGAATGATGAGGAGGAAGTAGAGGATCAAGGCAAGGGGGTGAGCAAAGAAGTAAGAACAAAAATCAGGGAACCCCAAGCCTCACCCAGGAACAAGTGGAAAAATCCATAGAGAGAGAAGTGGTGGGCATCATTAAGGATTTGGTGGAATAGGAGTTGGAGTGAAGTGCGGATGAAATTTTGAAGGAGATGGAAGAAGAAAGCATTGGGAAAGAATATGGCAGCATGGGTGGAAATCCCAATTTGGTGGTAAGCTTCCCAAAGGCTACGCAAACATGTGGGAAGGGCATAGTGGTAACACAAGGGTAAGGAATGGGATACATTAATGATCCAAGTAAGTGCTATGCACACACTTCCAAAGCACCATACCAACAAAACAAATCCTAGCTATGTCTTTGTTTGATGAAGAAGGCACATATCTCGAACCAAGAAGATGTTATCTTGGGCATTTGAGTCCCACGTGGATGAACCTAAGTTCAAAGTAAATCGTGAGAGCACTAATGAAGCTACCATAAATAAAAGATCCAATCTCTTGGTGAATGCTCAACAATTATTAAATGAGTAGGTCTATAATGTGCTCAACAAAGTCTCAGTTGAGATTAAGGCCAAACTATTCGGAAGGAATGATAGAGTGAGATTCCTAGAGGAGGAATTGGAGAAGGAAAATAAGGATCTCACTGAGAAGAGAAAGGACTTAAAGTAAGAAGAGTTTATCAATGTGTAGTTAATGTGTGAACTAAAAGAGGAGAAAGTAAGGGTGCGTAGAGCTACACAAGAAGATTGAAATGATTATGGGTGCTATTTTTTTAAAGCATCTTGACTTAGCACCACCCGAAAAAAAATATGAATCAACCTTGCATAAAGTTGTCCTGGAGGATTTTACCCGCATCCTCATGATGGAAAGGTGGCCAAATGTATTAGAGTCTACAAGAAGAAATGTTGGTGCACCAAGAAAAGGAGAAGAAGATGAAAGTTGTCAAGATTTTTGCTTGGTATACTAAACTCCTTGTAGAAGTAAAGGCCACCACACAAGTCATAAAAGTTGCATATGACAACTACGTTAGTAGAGATAGAGTGGCAAGCATCCTGATCACCACTCATGAAATGGAGCTCAAGGATTTTCAAGAAAATAATAAGGGTAACAGGGCAAAGAGAGACAAAATCCTATCCGAGGTAGAAAAGAAGTCAAAGGCTATCGAGACCTTGCGAGGCTCGATCAAGAATTGGCTAAAAGAATTATACCCCCAGATCACCCGCAGGATGGATGTGCTTAATAACTTGGGAAAACAATTGGAAAGTATTGTTGATATAATGAGTGCCAAAGGGGAGGAATTAAGTTTTGAAGAGGTGAGTGCCTTAGTCGAAGACCTCTGTCAACAAGTGTAGAATGAGGTTGATGCCTAGGAAAATCTTGAGGTAGAAATAGGGAAGGATTTCCCTCTCCTCCTTCAAAAATAAGCATTTTTTCTCCTTCATTCTCCCCATTCTTTCATTCTTTCTCCCAATTCTTCATTCCTTCATTATTTTTCCCCTATTTTGAGACTGCCATTCTTTATTCATTAAAGAGAAGTGTTTCTGAGGATGGAGAACAAGCGTAGTGTGGGGTGATGTTAGGCCCGTACAAGAAATCACATGGGCATGCGGAACCTACTTGAAGAAGGGTGCGCGAGGTTAAAGGCACGTAAAACAAGGTTCTAGTATGGTTTATCATAACACATTACGCACGTGTGCGTAAGACAAGATGGTGTTAGGACTTATCCATATTCAGATTTCCTAGACAACACACAAGGAAAGTGTGACCCGTCTAGCATGCGGAGTGGATAAGGTGTCACTGGAAGCTGTAGGATCAAGAATGGAATATTCCATGCATGTGATGGAAGGTTCTAAAAGGACATCATTGCAAAGAGTGGAGAGTCAAACAAAGAGAGGCATGCTCTATGGAGGACCACTCGAAACTTAGAAATCAATCTGTTACCTTAGAAGGCATGGCGGTGAAGGCAAAAATCTATATATACAGATGTGCAGTAGTAGAAAGAGAGGTGTGGCAGAGTAGTAGAGGTGGTGCAAGAGAAGCGAAGCATTGTAGAAATATCATGGAGGAGTCTATGGGTTAGGATTAGAGTAAATATAGGAGTGATGGAATATTTAGAGGGATGGATCTTTGTTTATAATTTTAATGTGAAGGACGTAGTATAGTTTCTGATGCATGACCTTGCTCTATATTATTATATGGGTCTATTATGAACTCAGTGAATGTAATGTGGTTACTGAACTCATTAATATGAATAGAAGGTTCTGTTCTAAAGCATATATGTGTTCATGAGCATAATTCTAATGCATTTCCCTTGTGTTATGAATCATTTCTATATGTTGTTTGATACTCCTCTTTCACTATATGAATGGATGCATTAATATGATAACTCATCCTAGGTTCTCAGAATGAATGCATGGTTCTTTTCCATTCTTTTACACTAAGTATCTATCATAGATGATATATTCTCACAAAACTCACATAAAGGAGGGGCTCAGGACTCACGTGTGCCTCAATTGAGCACCCAAAGCACCCATTAGGTGATATGTAAACATGCATGGGATTATACTATTTTTCAAAGGGTATAAAAATGACTACAGGTAAGGAAGTTATCCTAAAGTAAAACATCGAGTGTATTGTTGCATCCAATCCAAGGATACTCTATTACATTAAGATGCCCATCATTTTGGGTGAAGCACGCCAGAGTTCCTCATCTCTAAATAGATAAGATGGGAGAAAATCCAATTACATGCTGATTTGTTTTTTAAACAAGAGCCAAGGAATAGACCATTTCTCTCTGTGAATGTCATATTGTTTGAGCCAAAGAGCTCAAGTTGTAGGCTATATATAGGTTGATCAATCTCCTTGATCTAACTAATGAATTTTAGTTGGTCCCTCAAATGAGGAAGAGTATGAGGGCAAGGTAGATTATATGAGTAGTTATCATCCCACTCAGATAGTGAGGGTGACTATTACATACCCATTTGGTAATAATACGCCTCAAGACCCAAAATGGGCCAACCGTATTCCTAACCTGACATATTCGAGGGGTATATAAATACCCGTAGAATAATGGGAGAGGAGAAGGATGGATGAAATAAGGTAAGAATATGGAAATAAAAATGAAGTACCCAATCATGTCAATTTCACCAATTTTGTACGACTTAAAATCAACACGTCAACTTCAGACGCACTCGACCTCGCGAGGTCATGTCGGGACAACTATTTTGGAAATGAGATGACTATGTGGAATATATGTATAAGGATAAAATAGGTGAAATTTGAGATAAGGAAAGATCACGAAATATAATGTCTTATATGGGAACTAATGGTATATGCTCATCTAAGGTATCAAATGCTTGTCTAACTCCGTGTCGGTGAAATGGAATGGTCTAGGATGATGGTAGATATAAATAATGATCGATGTGTCGACTCATGGATTGGAAATATTGGAAGATGGGAAATTTTCCTTCATTTTTCCTCGTAGAAGTTTCCAGAAAAGGTCATGGAAGTGAAAGAGAAAACATATGAGTAGGAAAAATGAGTGGATTGCGAGAACTAGTTTTGTCTAGGTTGGTTCCTCCAAAAGTCATAGAGTAGGAAACACCGGAGGGAACCAAGGATCTAGATTAGGAGGAAAAGGGCTACAACCACCTCCACAAGTATTTTTGAGATGTCTTTGCACTTACCAGACTACAAGGGTATTGAGGATGTTACAGATCATGTGCACAAGTGTGAATTACTATGGCACGTGAAAGGGATCACTACCTCGGAGTGGAAGGCAAGTCGGTTTGTAACAACATTACAAGGGCACACACATAGTTACTACAAAAATATGACAACATCAAATGGTGGTAGACTACACTGCATTAAATAATGCATTCCTAGCAGATTCCATATCCCTAAATTTGAGCAAAAGAGCATCAGCGTCCTGAAGGAGATCCAACATGGAATGGAAGAGAGTGTGTGGGAGTACGACGTGCGTTTCAAAACTCTCTTATCAAAACTATCCTTTTATATTCACCCTTCTCAACATGCTCAATGGTTTGTTGGAGGATTGATAACATAATTTAGGAGGGTTCTCTTACATATAAGACTTTCATAGACCCGTGTGAGGCCTTGGAAGCTACCTTGTGCTGAGGTTGTTGAGAGCGTTGATACTAGTGTTAGCCCCTTTCTAGAGGCTCAAATTGCTGCAATGGCCAAACATTTGGAGAAGATGTCTGTAAACTCAACACATGAGGTTCGTAGTGGGCTTTGGTGTATAGACTATGAAGTGGAAGGGTATGCAAAGGATAGTTTCCCTCGGAATTTGGTATGCGTCATGATGATAGACCTGTGAGATTTTCCATAGAATTTGGTACATGCCATGAAGCTAATATTTTTGTATTTTATGCTTTTGAAAATAATGAGGAAATTGTGAAGAAATATGATGAACTACAACTACTTCTATAATATTATTTAACAAATCTAAACAATTAAATAATGAATGTGAATATTTATCTATGATGAGTAAATTTTTCCTATTTTAACAAAACAAAGCTTTTCCAAATTATAATTATGGATCTAAATCCTCTATTCCACCCTCGTGACATGAAAGATGTAAAAGCTTCTCAAAATAACTTCTTCCCTTGAAATGGATTCAATGGAGATTGCAGATTGAAATGGAATATAAATTTCTTTAAACAAATGCATAAGCTTTCCTTGAACAAAATTCCCTTGCAAACCCATAGGGATAGGCAAGGAAGTAATACATCACTAGAATCTTTTTTCATACAAAATGGAAGCTACAATAATTACTTAACTATTACAATGATTTGAATTGAAATGATTTAGCTACTCTAGTCAATATTGTGTGTTTAAATTAAATAAAGAATTCAAGAATGCTTAAGGAAATCCAAGTACATCCTCAACCTAGAATTTGTAGAACAGTGGAAAAGCTAGTGATGGTTTACTCTGATTTCCCCTCAGTTTCTTTTCAAAATTTAATTCTCAGTGAATCCATGGAATGTGCTAGGTAATTCGTAAGAAAAGTAGTGAAGAATTGTTGGAGTAATGGTGGCTTAAAGGTAGTCGAGTAGTAATGCGGGTAGGAGAATAAAAATGCAAGAGAACTAGATTGATTGTGTATTTACAAGCAATATTATGGTAGTATAATGATGTAATTCACTACAAAAATCTTCAACCAATGCTTCGGGTAGAAGCTTGGTTCTTATAAAAAGTGGGGAAATGGTTTAATCCATTTGGCGGCTAGAGGATGCCACATCACAACAGGAAGAGAGAATTAACTTCAATTATTCATCAGGGAAAGAAGGGGAAATTGGTACATATCAAATGAGCCTAAGAACAATCAATTTGACTAAGAAACGTGCAATAAATTCATGTTTGAAGAAATTATACGCATCCAGAGAATGTGCCAAAGAAGATTCACAAAAAACTATATGCAATCGTTGGTTTTAACAAAGGGGTGGTTACGCAACCAGTGGTGGTGTGCAACCGCCAAGGAATTACGTAACTCGTTGCTGAGGAAAGAACAATGGTTGTGTAACCTCCTCGGACAATGGTTGTGTAACCACCACAACATTTTCATAGCTTAAGTCACAAAACTTAGGGAAAATTTATGAAAGAGATAAAGGAAAGAAGGAAAAGCATGAAAATGGTTAAGGGAAGCATTCTAAGCCACAAATATACACTATAAATAGGAAATAGGACTCAAACACCATTGGAAAAGATAATAATCATCATAGGTAACTTTGAACCCATCTAAAATGTAGCAAGTACAAAATTGTGTGTGTACAATCACACCATGTGACTTTAGTGACTTCTGTAGCCCCTTTGACCATTTTTCCAAGCCCCCTCACCAATTTCCGCATGTGTGACAAGTGTCACTCTAGGTATGAGGTGTATTTTATTGACCCCATTATTCCTTTCCAAGGGGACAAGGGGGACAAAAAATGTTCCCCCATCCTTGTTTCCCCTAGGATATTTAGGAAACCGAAAGATGGCTCCAAGCACTTGCATTCGAGACCCTCCTCCACTCCTCTATGCCATTGCATGAATAAAAAGTGTCACCCTAGGATGAGGCACATTTTTTTACCCCGTTATCCCTTTCTAAGGGGACATGAGGGAAAAATGCACCCCCAATGTTTCCAACAACTATATAAACAAAACTTCACCATTTTTCACTCACTCCTCCACCTTCCTCCATTTGCACCAAAACTCGGTGAAATGTTTATAGGTTCCTCCTCCACTTTTTCCCTCTTGAATTCATTCCATCATCCCTTCATGATTCTAGCACTAATATTCCATAAGAAAATCTTGAAAATTAAAGCTTCCGGCTCATATTCACTTCAAAATTCCCATGAGCACATAAAACTAAAACATTTCATATCTAAATAACCAAGGTAAGGATATACACAAGATTTTTTTCTTCCTTTCACATTTTTAGAGGCCGTAAAAACCTAGGTGATGGATTTCACATGCACTAGGAAAAAAATCGTGGGCGAACACAGCTTCCAGCACCAAAATTTAAAAATTTAATATCTTTTGTTCTAGAGACCGGGTTGAGCCGAAACTTTAGAGGTGTAACAAAGACAAAAAACCCATAAAAAAACACCGATTTTTCTAAAATATGAGGTCCATAAAGATTGTTTCTAAAAATATTAAGCCTCTACATAAGTACTTACTATTTTTTTTAAGATCTCATTGTAGGAAATTTTAGCAAAGACAATGTGCACAGGGAGCATCTAGAAGAACAAGATGAGTGATCAAATCCGGAAAGGGTGAAAATTTTCTAGTTTCTAATAATATTCAATCTCATTTTCGGGTATAGGGAAGTGCTCTTGGCAACCATAATATTAAAATTCACAGGCACCAAACAAGTTAATGCTCTTTCCTCCGAGTATTTAGATGTGAAGGATAATGATGTCACTCACGTGGACCTTAAAAATCTTGAAAAATTAATGCTCCATGGATAAAGAGAGCAAGTGGAGAACAAAGTTTTCACAAAGAAGTTGATTCCTAATTGTGGTCATCTATTTCCTCGGGATGACATAGTTGTCATGGTTTCATTATCTAAGTGATTTTCTAGTTTCCCATTCACATGTACAATCAGAAGATCAAAATAATGGTGGTGTTTCATGGTTTGAAATGGTTATTTCCTATTACAAAAATGTTAATCCTTCATTGTTTCAATAATTTACTCATTGTTTCTCACCACTTTTGTGGCGGGTGCATCATTCCAGAATAATCTTTATCGAGAGAACATAGCAATATCATAGAGGATCATCATGAGCATTGCCCACAGGTCATCTAGAATCCACATTAGGAAATATCAAAAATGTTTTTAAACACTCATTCAATGGTACAAGTTGTCTGTGCATCATGTAAAAGGAAGATATTGTGATCATCACCGAAAGGGACAAAGTATTTAAAATACACTTCATCGTAGCTTTCAAATCAGTATATTAGTGTGGCCATGGTGCAACATTCACTAGGGGTTAGTTTCCATCCTCAACTTCATCGGAGTGGACCTCCATAAGCAAAGTACACAGTCATACTCAAGGTAATCATTAAAAATTGTTTCTAAACACTCGGTTTGAGGTGTATGTTCATCATTTAAAGGAGGTTCCTCATGGTGTAAAAATTTTAAAAGATATAGAGTTCATTGTATTGGAGCATTTCATCGGATCAATCGATAGAGGAAAAATCTTCATCAACCTTGTTCTCTCTCTTTCTCTTATTTCTTTCCCTTCCCTACCCCCTTCTTTCCTTCATGTTCTATTTATTCATTAGGGTTTCTCTTTTCATTTTGTCTTATTCATTTAAAATGTGACTTTAATTTGTAATGTAATAAGTCACCCTTAATTAATAAAAGGGGACTTAATTCTATTCCTAGGAATACAAAAATTCATAGGTTGTGTGAGACATATGAAAAGTCGTGTGGGGGTTACTTGAAGAGTCCTTCCAAGTTTCTATAATTTGGAATGGTACTCTCATTCTAGAGGGTTTTCAATTTTGTGTGCTATGAGAGATTTCTACTTATGAAGAAGCAAATGAGATAGCATTTCCTTCCACTTTCCCCTTATATGTTCTTCCACTCTCCTAATATGTACAACTTTGCAAAAATATCAATCAAGGAAGAAGTTTTGTTTTTCAAGACACACATGAATGTGTGCATCTTTGTATGAATGGTTCCCTCTCGTTGTTGATATAGATGTTAGGTTGTGGATCTTTTTCATGTGAGAAAGTTTTACACTAAAGTATTGTACACTTTCTACAATTGTCTTGGTAGGGTTCGGGGTTGGGTCGGGTGGGCCCCGAGTGAGGTCCAGGGGGCAGCCCCTAGTAGTAGGGGTTCGAGGTTTAGCCCCTGAAAAAGATATTGACCTTAAAACGTGCCCGATATATTGGGAAACATGATTTTCTCATATGGGTGGGATTTTTGACCCATAGGTTTATGGGATGGTTTTGGCCCATGGTTTTAATACCCATGGTTTTGTAAAACTACTTAAGTAGTTGTCTACTTATATGGTTTTATGCATATGGTAGGTATAATGTAACATTACATATGTGTTTTGAATTCGGGTGTGAATTTTGTAGAGTTTGTTGAGCATAGCTCCAAACAAATATAGGTATTATATTGAGAGAGCGATGGCTTGTAATAAAATCGAGCAAGTGATTCTTGGTGGACGTAGCCCAAATTGGGTGAACCACATTAAATATTGTCTCTTTGTGTTGTGTTATTTTATTATGCACTTTTATTTAAGATCTGTAATATTTTATGCATATTAGTTTCTACTGTTGCGATTCTGTGAGGGATTATTCTGCATATTTTATCCCTTATTTCCTAACAATAGATGCATAGTTGTTTTTCTTTCTATTATTTTGTGTGATAGTAATTTTTGGTTAATAGTTGTAGGAATCTAATTTTTACCTACAATGTTTTTGGCCTTCTTAGCAGATGGAGCAAGAGTTTTTCCTAGAAGAAGCAAGACTATAGATCAAATTTTGGGGAAATTTTTTAGATGAGGCTTTCCTTTTCTTACTATCAACAAATGGTTGGACCCAAGTAAAAGTGGTACTAGAAGGAGGAGGAACAAGAGGACCTAATGCAAGAGTACTCATTGAACCCAGGGTTTGTGCAACTGACACTTCCATGACAGATGTTCCAATGCTAGAAACAAGAATTTCTTTGGCAAGAGTCTCTGGAGTACTTTTTGTTTTATATTTTGATTTCACACTCTCTTGCTTTTCTTCTACCTCATCTTCCTTTTCAGTGCTTCCTCCTTCTTGATTACTTTATTCTTCTTCTTGACCTCCTAATTCTTTCCCTTCTTCTAAAAGATCAATGATTTTTCAACCACCATGATGTCTCTCTATCTACTTAGGAGAAAGTAGCTGGGTTTTTTTCTTCCAATTAATTATTCTTCCTTCTCATCTTTTTTAGACTTTCCTTTCTTGGTATACACCAAAGTTGAAGATTCAAGAGGAGAAGGGGCTGATTGAGTATGTGCTTTAGGTGTTGAAGTAGGAACTTCTCTATGGGATGTAGAAACTTCTTGGGAAGGAGACCATAGTCTACCCACTTTATATGTTTTCATTTTTCTATCAAACCAAACCTTGGTTCTGACCAAGACTGGGTTGATGATTTCTTGCAAGTTATCCTTTTCCTTCTTGAACCAGTCAATGGTGTCAAGAGGAGTGTGCCTGATAGATTTTTTGAATTTGAGTGACTGTAAATCTTCATCATCTTAAAATCCATCGGTACTTTATAGATTCCAAAGTCTTTTATTTGTTGCAAAGAGATCGGCCATAGTACCTTCTTCTTACCTCGTAATCATCTGAGAAATCTACCCAATAATCCTCTACATTATGGCAAGTTATTTTCTCGAAAGGAATGAAAATTAAAAGCAATAATTGTCCTCTCAACATTTTGTGCATCCAGGGAAGTCTTACAGGTATAATTACCCAAAGTGATTGGGAATTGAACACTAGTTATCTTCTTCTCTTTACAGGTTCTATGCAATTTATCAAGTTGCCTACAAATTTCCACTAGAGCAATCTTGTCACTATAATACATTGGGAGCTTAAAGGGGGGCCTTCAAAACCTGCTAACCTGATATAGGATAACTTCCTCAAACTAAATGTAGAAGTTTCCATAGATGGAAATCAACTACTTTTCTTTAGAAATATCCTTTCAGCTATATTTCCTCCAAAAGCCTAACAATGTACATAGTGAAGGCATCATTAACTCTCCTAAAATGATGATTACTGTTCTTCAGAGTTAATTTTGAGTAGTATTCATATATTGGGAATTCTTCTTATTGTCTTTTGGAGAGAGACCTAACCATTCTCTGTATGCTCCAATAGTATACATCAAGTAGGAGGTCATGTGGAAGACCTTGGTTCTTTGCACATTGGCCAGTTGTTCACTAAGATTATTACAAATGATTTCTCCCCAATTCAAATTTTTCTTTCCTTCACATATGATATTTATGTATGGGCACATCCAAAAATGGAACTCATTTCTTATAGGAAGCCCCATTATTCTAGCCAGAAGAGTGATGATGTCTGAAAGTTCTTCCTTGAAATCACTTTTGTATAAAGCTTTGGGTAATATGGAGGCCCTTTTTTGGGACCTTGAACCAAGACTTAGCCACCATATACTTGTACTTCTCAAGTTCTTGATCAAACAATTGTTGGGCTTGTGCCAAAGTGAGAATGTTTGAATCTTCAAATACTAGAATCCCAAGGGCAAGCATTGATACATCCTACATCCAGCTTGGCAATTACTTGGCCTTGGGGGTCTGTGATTTCTTTCATTTTTGGGTCAAAATGGGATTTGCAAGATAGAATTGTATCTGTACATTGAACTAAGACTAGGAATCCTCCAACATAATCTATCCCATAATCCTTGATGATTTGAGCCAGGTGAAGGATTAGCATCATTGATTTGTTCCCATAAGTCGTTAAAGTCTAGATATTACACATTAGTGTCCCCTATGATGGGTATGGAGGTCTCAAGATAGGAAATATTCTCATGGCATTTGAAGTGCATCTCCATGATAGTGAATAGTTTGAGAGATAATGACTCAAGAGGGAGAATGGTCATTCTGAGAACGAAAATGTGGTAGGGCACAGGATCAAATCAACTTGGAATTCTCATAGAAATCTATGGAAAACTTCTATTAAATTAATGGATATATTCTCGGGAACAAAATGTAATTTAATTCTTTTTAAATGTTTAGGGGAGGTCCTACACTATGGCTAGAACAACTTTAGGAATGGAATGCATGAAGATTGGACTGTAGTTGCAATGGTAAAAATGGATAACTCTCCCCATTTTATATTACCTCATTTGGAGAAGGTTGGTGGGAGGTATTAATGAAGGAATTTAATGGTCTGTGGGAAACGAAGCACTTGAAACACTGGATGCCGACATATGCTTATATAGTGTGGGTATGATGGAGGAATGAAGAACATGAGGCCCAAAATTATATGGGACACTTGGGAAACAAAGGGCTAAAGTTTTCACAACATAAATAAAATGGCTTTGATGTAAAGCAAATGTGAGTTTGCTAAGAACTAGGGATCGGGCCGCACCTAGGACATCCAGGACATGGGAGCTGAAAGTTCTACACTACATTGGCATGCAATGGAAAGTGATAAAGTCACATGAAGGACACACAAACAATCCATGGGACACAAGGACACAATTTCTCCACTGGCCCAAAAATCCGCAACATGGGACTTAGAAAAATTTGATAGATAGGTTACGTGTTGACAAGATTTATGGTACTACGCGGGTTCATAGAATCGATGGTCGAAGCAAAAAGGCCACGGGGTTTACAAAAATACTAATACTCCACAAAAATAAGGAATGATATTTCATTGCGGGAAAGTCAAGGAATCGGAGAATAGGGAACTTGAAGGAATGTGGGACATGCGGGACACCAAAACCCAAAACACCCGCAATACAAAGCAAGAGCCCAAAACTCAAATTTTGACAAAAATGGCTAACTGTTGAGACTTGTTTCCCTTACCCTTATATTTCACAAAGGAAAACAAAGACCTCAAAGGGAGGACTTACTCAAAATTTTGAAATTTTGACAAAAATACACATATTTTGGGTAAGTGACAACAATGACACTAGAATTTTCTCCCTACACTTCTTCCATTCGTGTGTGCATGAGATCATCCAAAAAAACTCACATTCAACACAATCGGCGTGAGATTGTCTAGAAAACTTCGGTATTCTACAACATCTTCAAGATCCTTTCTACACTATTTACTCATCTCGATCAGTGCACATGTTCCTTTTTCATTTTTACATACTTTTTACACACTTTTTACATGTTTTTATCATATACACATGTATTCAACTACTTGTTTGTTATACTCTTTTATAGGTGCATCCTTATGGGAAGCAGTAGTCACATCAATCACACATCGATCAACATCAACAATAGGTACAAATGTGATATTTACAATACGTTCTCACCCTAAGGGCATCATAATAAATTGTCACTTCATCTTCTCTAGCTTCCATGCTTCACATCTTATCACTCCACACTTTTTCTTATCTCTCGCAACATTTTTACCATCAATCTACATGGTTATCAGGTATACATCTCTTATCTACTTTATGTTATCGAGCATTCACTCAACAACATAAAGTGTGGGTAAATGTAGACATAAAATCATGCACTTTGGGTATCTATCTATTCATGATCACACACTACTATTCATATGATTCCTAAGAAAGAAAATTAATAATTGATCTCTTGCCTTTGGCCATATTTTCTTGCTTTCTATTTTCAATTTTTGTTTTACACTCTTTCTTTCCCAGTCTTTCTTTTCATACTTCAGCATTTCTCACTCTGACACAATAGTGCCCTAACTAGGATGCTAGCATCGTCACCACCCTCATCCCCTCAGTGCGCCCTAGCCTCTTTGAAATAATTAGAGAGAATCGTATCAAAACTATGCACCATGATAGAGTTGCACTTCAAGGAAACATAATAGCTCCAAGTAATCACAAATCAAGAATAAGAATCAATCAACTTAAGAACTTACATAACAGAACAAAGCTTGCACATGTAGAGAAAGATAGTGGAGTGTCTTGGCATACTCATAAATGTCAAATGAAGGGATACATATAGGGTGTTGAGTAACCCTAGTGCATGACACACAAGAAACCCTAAACCTAACCCATGTGAGATGACCCTCCATATGTGTGTGGAGGACATATAGGATCCCACACACAACACCCCCTTCATCGAAGCTGGGGTAAAGAAGCTATGATGAGTTAGATAAAAAAGAAGACACTCCTAAACAACTAAGAAAGATGTGTCAATGGGGCCCGACAACTAAAGGCCTGATAAGGTGCCCATATACAAACAACATCTTCCTAGAAGAAGAAGAAGAAGAGGACTATATAGCCCGAAGAAGATGAGCAAAGTTGCATAAGACCTCACCCCAAGAAGAGACGCAAGTGAAGAAACTTCACCTAGTGAAGGGCTTGGTGAATATATCTGCAATCTAATCAGCTTTCGAATGTACTTGAATGTCGATGATACCATCATGAATAAGCTCTCGTATGAAGTGCATATGGATCTCAATGTGCTTCATCCATTGATGCTGAACTAGATTTCTAAAAATTGAGATAGTGCTTGTGTTATCACAATAGATAATGGTGGGCCACCAAAAGTGGATGCCAAACTCTATCAGAATACCCTGTAGCCAAATAGCTTATGTGGTAGTGTTAACTTACTCCTCTCGTATTTCGCCCTCTGTAGATGATATCACAATTACATTCTACTTCTTACTAGACCAACTAATAGGACCCGAACCAAGAGAGAAACTATAGCCAGAGGTAGATTTTCGATGATCTAAGTCACCGGCCCAATCAAAATCTATGAACCCAATCAAGTCAATATCCACCCCTCCATGATAGTGAATTCCATCAGTATAGGTGCCACAAACATAATGAAGGATCCATTTAGCTACTTTCCAATGTAGCTCATGTGGCTCCTACATGAATCTAGACACGATCCCAATAACATAAGATAAATCCAGTCAAGTGTGAGTCAAGTAAATCAAGCTCCCCACCAACTGTTGATAAAGGGTACCATCAACCAAGGGAGTAGAGCAATCAAAACCAAATTAACCCCGGAAAGAAAAGGAGTAGGAGAAGACTTGCAATCAGACATCTAAAAATGAGAAAGAAATTCAAGAGAATACTTAGGTTGCGAAATCAAAATTCCCGAGTTAGATTGTGAAATCTAGATCCCAAGAAAGTAATGAAGCAGACCTAAGTCAGTCATGGAAAACCTATTGGCCAAGGTGATCTTCACAGAATCAATGATAGAGGAAGAGTTATCGATGATCAACAAGTCATCAACATAGAGAACAAGAATGAGTATGGAGTCATCTTGCCATAGAATATAAACATTTGGATTAGAGTGACACCTAGTAAACCCTGATGTAAGTAAAAGGAGTCCATCTTGGCATACCAAGCCCGAGGGGCTTGTTTAAGGCCATAAAGAGACTTCTTTAACTTACAAATGAGGGAGGGATCATGGACATAACCGGAGGTTGTTCCATGTAGATCTCTTCCTCTAGGTCACCATGAAGGAAGGCACTCTTAACATCCATTTGATGGACTTTCCATCTATTTGCTTAATGGAAATGGCTAGGGTCAGTCGAATAGAAGTCATCTTCGCAACCAGAGCAAAGGTTTCAGTATAATCAACCCCAAGCTATCTGGGAGAAACCCTTAGCTACTAATCACTGCTTTAAACTTTTTGACATCTCCATCTACTCCATACTTTGTTCGAAACACCCACTTACACCGAATGATTTTTCTTCCTTTCGGAAGAGGGGTGAGATCCCAAGTATCATTCTTCATGAGAGAGGAATACTCCTCATCCATGGAAGAATCCCACTCAGAATACCAGAAGCCTCCCGAAAAGATTGTGGATCAGAGGAAAGAGGTGAAGAAAGAGTGGGGTCCAATGAAATTTGAGTGAGTACGTCTCATATCCGAAGTATCTCCAACTAAATCTCCAACACTTTGCAAAGTTTTCCTAGCCCAAAGAGGACCAGGAGGATCAGCCTCTGAGTCGGAAGATTCATCACTCGAGTGAGAAGGGACATAGTCCTCATCATCACTACTTGAATCAGAAGACTCAAGGGTCTGATGGTTAGGAGGATCAGGAAGAGGAGCATGCTCAACAACATCATCATCTAATGAGTCAGAATCCGAATCAAAGCAAGCTGAAGAACCTCAATAGGTAGAGAAGTAGAAGTCAAAGAAGACTCATCAAACTTAACACTTCTCTCAATATAAAGCTCATGAGAAGTAGGATTCAACAATCGATATCCCTTCACGCCATCAAGATACCCTACAAAGATACAAGGTTTGGATTGTGGTTCCAATGCCTTGTGTTTCTTCTTGGGAATCCGAGCCATAGCCTTGGATCCGAAGACTCGAAAGTGCTCAACATCAAGGCTTGCATCCAAACCAAAGGCTTCAAAGGGTGTCATCCCTCTTACTTGCCTTGTGTGGAACATGGTTCTGAATGTAATTAGCACAATTCACTGCTTCACCCAATACTATGGAGGAAGAGACTTCGAGTGAATCATACAAGTGGCCATCTCTTTAAGAGTATGGTTCTTTCTTTTTGCTACTCCATTCTGCGAAGGGTTGTATGCAATTGTATGCTGCAAGGAGATCCCTTCAGAAGTACAGAAATCCATGAACCTATTGTTTACATATTCACCTCCATTATCAGTTTGAAGAACCTTGATAGACCATTCCACCTATTTCTCAGCAAGAGCCTTAAAGTCCTAAAAATGTTCAAAGACTTCAGACTTAAGCTTAAGAAAATATACCCAAGTATATCGTGAATAGTCATCAATGAAGGTCAGCACATAAAGAGCTCTAGTAAACGAAGGAGACGGAAATGGACCAGAAATATCACTGTGAACAAGATCCAAAGGACGAGTAGCTCTCTCAGGATTTTCCTTTGTCAAAGTTCTTTTCAGGATGCTTTCCAAGGGTACAACCTCACAAAGACCCTTAGAAAACTTGACGATGCAGGGTAACCTATTGACCATTTCATTTTGGCTCAATTGTTCAAGGTAGTGATAATTTAGATGTCTGAAATGCTCATGCCATAGCTTACTAACCTCATTTGCATGAGTGAGCAAAGTAATTGGGTGTAGAATCAAAAGTAAAGTGGGAAAAGGTATACAACCATGAATGGTGATCCACCTTTCCCTCAACCACTGTAGTGTCATCGTTAAGCTCATGAATAATCACCGAGTTAGGACCAAATTCCACTCGCATTCCTTCACCAAGGTGAGTAATTTGGTAAATCGATAGGAGATTGGTAGAGATCAAGAACACTCAACACTTGGTTGAATGTTCCCCCATCCATCTCTACCGATCCACTATCGAAACCAACACTATCGTGTCATTACCCATCGTGATTTGGGACATACCACAAGGCTCGATGTTGGAGAACTCAACATGTGAAGAAGCCATGTGGTGTGAGGCACCAAGAATCTATAATCCACGTCGATGAAGGAGCAACTTTGGCTACAAGGGCCTTTCCTTTCTTCTTATCATATTTTGAACCTTTTTAGTAGAAGACTGGCCTTTGGAGCATTTTGTTTGATAGACTCAGGAACACCTATTTGATTTTTCTCAAGTAAATGAGTAAGGTGATTAATTTGTTTTCTCATACACATATGCTCTTTATGACTAAGGCTTCTTGTAATAGGAACACAAATACTTGTCTTTCTGTGCTCTAGGCTCAAAAGTCAAAGTGTTCATGTTAATTTTAGTTTTGGTCTTGGTTTCCTTCTTAGGTTGATCCTTTTTTCTTTCTTATTTTCAGTCTTCTTTTCCTTACTAGTACTTGCTACAAGGGCATGTGAGTTGGACTTGAGAGACCCCATTTGAATGAGTTTTTCCTATTCTCGAATGAGTTGGGATGAAAAATAGTCAAAGGAGGGCATATTCCAATCCTTCCCAAGGAAACTTTTATAGCGTAAAAATTTGACACAAAGACAGAATATTCAGGACCTAACTTAGAGAGAATCGACAAGATCAGTTGAGAATATTTCTTCTCTACTTGACATTCCTTTAACAACAATCTAGTGTGGACAAACTTAGAGAAGAATGCTTGTAGGTTTTCAAAATCACTAGGATTTAACCCTAGTAGTTCATTTTCCAACTCATGCACTCTCATGTCATCTTGTTGTCCAAACATCCCATCCAACATTTTCCACGCAGAATTAGGTGTTTCAGATGACTCAATGTGGAAGAGCAAGTCAAGGAGAAATGGACATGCAAAGAAGACCTAAAGCTTCATCACTATGGTTTAACCACTTAGATTTTTTAGGTCATGTCATCTGGTTCAGTCTCAGTTCCCATGGTGATGCGGAATAACCCTTTACCCCTTAGTTTCATAATTATTTTGATCTCCATTCGAAAAAGTTGAATGGCGTAAGCAAAGGAATTGAAAGTGCATCCATAGTGAAAGGAGAGAGAAGGAATGCAGAAAAGAAACACAACCACCTAGGACAATATAATAACCCCCTTGCTTTTCGGAACTTTATAGTTTAGTGTGTTGAATACAATCGGGTCCGAGCATGTGCATCTAGAAACACTTGGTAACTCACCTTGCAATCAGCGTAATAATGCGCGCAAGAGAGGAGACCACAATCATGTTTCGTGGAGAGCGCTCAAAATAAAGTGACACCGTACACAAGCACAATTACGAGTTAAAAAACTAGGAAGGAGGTGAAATCAAAATCTTGGTTGTGAGAAAAAGTGTCTCATGTCGGAAAGGATACCCCTTCGCAAAATATGGAATGGATGCACTCACTAGTCGTAAGTAATAATAAGGGTAAAATACAAGGTTTTAAATGAACTCAAGATGAGTCCAGATGATCTTCAGAATGCCGGAAAAGGTATGTGGAAGACAAAAAAGGTGCTCAAGTGAGTGTCACTACACTTGAGTGCACGATTAGTAAAAAAATTGACAATAACGCCTAAAAATTACCATTTTGAAACATCTAATTCTAGCTAATTTTAGAGCTATTTAGTTTTAAAAAATGATAGTGCAAAAGCTTATGATTAATTACCTCCTCCAGGCAGAAAAAAAAGGTGTTAACTATAAAGATGATTTTTTGAAATTTTTTTAAATTGACTAATCATTTTAATAAATTGTAATTAATACAAATAGATTTAATTAAATCTAATTAATTACAAAAAAACTAATTAAGATCTAATAAAAAATTAAATCCTAATTAATTAAAAAAACTAATTAAGATCTAATAATAAAATTAATTCCTAAAAATTAAAATATACTCCACCTTTTGTTTTTGAAAAATTTCCACCTAAAAGTTTTAAAAAACTTACCATTTTAAAAAAATTGCCTTAAATGAAACTAGAAAACTTTTAAAACTTAAGTGGTTATAGAAAAAAGTAAATTTTAAAACTTAGTAAATGAAATAGTAAATTTTAGAAACTTTCTAAAAAACTTAAGTTCAATAAAGTGAAAGGAACAAACTTACCAAAAGGCTTGAACCAAATTTCTTTTATAATATAACCGAGGAGTATATATTTGAAGACCATCATTTTTGAAATAGATTCCCTACGGTGGAAGGGGTGGAGGGAGGAGCCCGTGGAAGGCTATGTTGTGGGGTTGGCAAGTGCAAAAACAATGGGAGCTTCAGTAAGAGGAGAAGGAGTCAGAGGATGCAGAAGCAGCAATGTGCAAACAAACAATGCAAACTCACGGCTATTGTGAAGAATAGCAACAGAACTCATGGCCAGAAATAAAATATAGAGCAAGATAAAATCACCACCACTCAAGGAAAGTACGTGCCAAAGATCTGATATACTGTGGGACCTCATAGCAAGTGAGAAGGACACACGTCCATGCCAAATCTAACATCCAAGGAAAAAAACGATCACAGACTAGGGAAGAGAGGAACTCGGCCATAGTAGATGTGAAGTGTACATGAGAGAATAAGATGCATGTGGATGCAGTGGGGGGAGAAATAAATAGTGTGATGCCCCCAAGTGATGTGTGATGATGAAAGACATAAAGTAATGTCATAGAGGATGTCGTCATTATCATGATCAAAAGAGCGAAAAGGTGAAGCATGATGAGACTTGATAACAAATAGTGTCGTGTTAGTCGGAAGTAGGGATCCATCATTAGTGCAAATTATATATGCTCATAGTATATTCTTCATTGGTGAAGGGAGGTAATGCAAAACCATGTGCATACCAAAGAGTAAGATTTTGCAAATAGCCAAGAAATGAGTCATTGAAAATGAAAACATGGCCAAACAACATTAGAAATGATATATCAAGATAATCGTGGTCTAACGTGTTCCCCAAAGGTAATCAAGCCAAGATTGTCTAAGTGTAAGTGGAGAAATGCAAGGAGCACATGCAAGAAAGATTGTGAGATAAAAGACTCGAAGACCATAAGTAGCGATAATGTGAACAAATCCATGGTACATATTATGATCGTGAGGTGGAGGAAAGATGTTGTCAATTGTAAAGCCTAGCCGAGCCAACCCATCATGTGTGCATATAGTATTTGATCAAGTAGGATCAAATGGAATGTGTTCCCAATAATATTCATTCATGAAAAATGTGCATGTAAATGGAGGACATGCTAATGGATTTTTGCATGAGAAGGTGAAGGAGATGGAACGACATCCAACGTCTGGGACAGCCCCCGATAAATAATCATAGTAGTAGTAGAAGAAGAGGAGATGATGGTGCAGATGAGATAGTATCTAACATGCAAATAGCACCTTCAAGTGGTGGTAAATGAGCCGAATTATCCATAGGTTGTGGCTCATTGGTGGTAATAGATGTTAGGGTAGGAAGTATAGTGTTGGGATCATGGTTGCAATATTTAAATGGTTGATGATCACTAGGAATTATATATTCTATGCCCTCATGTAAGAATTTGACAACATCAATGTACTATGGAAGAAACTTCTTGCATGGCATGAAGACATGGCCTACCAAGTAAATAGTTATATTGAACTGGGAATTCAATGACAAAGAAAACCATGTTAAAAAATTTGGCTCAATGGTGATAGGAAACTTAATGTGACCTATGCATGGATGAATAGATTCCATATGTGCGAAGAGAAAGAGATGAAGGGATAACATTAGCAGTAAAAAGACCCATATTTTCAAGGAATGACATAGTGCAAATATTAAGCTCAAATCCATTATCAACGATGGTGCATTTAACACCCACATTATAAATGTGGAGCATGATGTATAAAGGTGGATCATTATCAAAAATAGCAAGATCAACATTAGGATTAGATGGAAAAGAAATGTGCTAAGAAAATGCATCTGTGAATGTGTTATATACTAAATCTAGATGAATATCAGTAGGAATGCAAGTAGTAGCTAAGAGATTTCTAATTTTATCTCTTAATTTAGGATTAATGAGCAAGAAGTCATTAATAGAGATACTCATGATGAGAAGATCCTATGAAGATAAAAGAATAGAAGTATGAGGACCCTAAGAGTGTTTAGATTGAGTTCGGGTTCACCAAATGATTAAACAAATATTGAAATAAATATATTCCTAATACTAATTGTAATGTATCCATAATAAATAAGAAATGAAATATAGAATTGCCCCAAGCAAATTAAGCTAGTAAATATGAAACCCTAGTTACAAAGAGGAGATAGAATGACTTAGTTGTTTTGTAATTAATCCTGATTTACCAAAGTGTTGACCCAATGAATAGAGAGAGAGAAGTGTCACACAAAGACTTGAAAAAATGTACGAGATGGCGATATGTCTAGACTAGGGTGCCCGAAATGGGGTAGGGGCATCTGCGGAACCCTAGACCTTTCAAGGAACCCGTGACTGATCTCAAACCCTCAAGAAACCTCCTTTGCAAGGTTGGGAGATGTTTTATGTCCTTTTCTTCTTTTTCCACATATTTCACACAATGATCGCTAATGTCATTGATAACCTGTAATGAAAGATTGACCTGTAAAACTCTCAAGAGTGCATCAAATCCTAAAAATAAAAGAATGCAAATGAGGGGTCAAACTGTCCTTAGTTGTCAAACATGTGAACTTATGACTAAGTGTTACACTATATTTCAAGCCCAATGTAGTTATAGGTGTGTGTGTGTGTGTGGAATTGTTCCCTAGGTGGCTCTTGTGTGTGTCACACTTGATAGCGAGAAAATAGCTAGATGTAAGAAAATGTAGTAGATATGTGCATGGAATAGAATGAACTTCCCCTCCTATGAAGTGTATGTAGAATAATACAGTCCCTTACCCTTGAATGGATGCTAGAATGGATGTTTGAATGCTCTTGAATATCCTTTAGATGCAACCTTAGGTAGTGATAGCTAATGCTTAGTGCTTGGTCCTTTATTATGATCACATAACTTTATATTTATATGATACCCTTACTTTAATTTAGTAATTAACCTTAAAAAAATCAAATACCAAAAATATAAGATGTTCAAATGGATAGAAAGGAACCAAAAGATGTGATAAAAGTACAAAGGGGTCAGGGTCACCCTAAGGGGATGGGGGCACCTAGTGCTAGGGCCCTAGCCGAGCGCCGGTGTCCAAACTTAGAAATTGAAAGGGTCAAAGGTCAAGGTGAGCAAGAAGGTGTGGAAGACCAAAAGTGGCAACATAAAGAAAGCAAAGATGGCCAAATACATGGGTTAATTAGTAATTTTCTTACTTAGGAATCATATGAATAGTAGTATGCAATCAGGACTAGATAATTACCCAAAGTGCGTGATTTTTGTCTACAGATATCACCACCTAAAGTTGCATCTCAAGATCATTATCAAGAGTATTAAAGCATCCATTCTAGCTTCACACAAAGGACAAGGACTACATTCTTCTACATACACTTCATAGGAGGGGAATTTTATTCTTTCATGCACACATTTATCTACAGTTTTTACATCTAGCTACTTGTTTACTATCAAGTGTGACATGCACAAGAGCTACCTAGGGAAAAATTATGCACAAAAACATAAAACTACATTGGGTCTGAGATGTAGTGCAGTACTTGGTTGTAATTTCACTTCGTGATAGTCAAGGATAGTCCGACCCCTCTTTTTCATTATTTCCTTTTGGGATTTGATACACTTTAGGGTTTTGCAGGTCATTTCTTCATTGCAAGTTACAACCGACATCTACATAATTTGTACAACATACTAGCAACAATAAGTGAAGGACAACAAACATCTTACGATCCCCGTGAAACTAGTTTCGCAACTTCTTAGTAGACACATAGTGTACCTGCACAGGTATTTGGCACCTCGTGCACCCGACCCTCCATAGGCTCCCAATTCCATGGTATTCGACATCTCTGCATTTTTCTGGACTTCATTGTAACACTCGAGTTCATGTTCTAGCTATTTTCTATATTGTCCCAAACTTTCAACATCACATTGAAAGAAACTACATATTTTCTCCTTTCATTTGCAACTAGGGTTTCATATTTTCTAGTTTTCCTTGCTTGGGTCAATTATGTTCTTAATTGTTCATATTCAACGTTGTTACATAATATAGAATTAGGAATTTATTTATTCAATATTTTCTTAATTATAGGCTAAGATCCTAACTATTACATCATCTTCAAAGTGATAAGAAGAATTTAACAAAAATTAGTAATATCTAAGATGTGCTCTATAAGGGTAGTGGATTTTTCACCTGTAAATATTGGAATGTTTTTTATAATGATACTTTATGTCATGTTTGGAATTTAAAGCCAAGGGAAAGCCACCATTAAAGGTTATAAAGGGTAAATTTCTATAGTGGGCCATGAACGGAATGACTCTTAATATAAGATAAGTAAAGAGAAGAGTCTACCAATAGGAGGAGTAGAAAGAATTTTTTTGGGAGAAAAATGGGTCTCGAAATGATCTTTATCTTCTTCTTCTAGGTGAGAGATGCATGTATTTAAAATATTCGAACTTTTCTATGTTTTGTCTTATTTGTATCATTCTCATGAAATAGGTATTAGTCTAATTGAAAATAGTAGATCTGAACTTGGGAGTTACCAAATGTGTAGAAAGATTCCTCTAGAGGTTGAAATCCACTAAGATACATACTAATCTTAGGGAAAGAAGAAAAAATTTGACTCAAACTTGTCCCACTAGGCATGCTAAAAATTGTTGTTTCTTGAAGTTACACCTCGCTAAAACTAGGTTTAGCACCTCAAGGAAACATGGAAAGACCTCCAAAGTGTGGGACAATTGAACGTTTTGAGGTCTATCTCCATAGAATGAAGGCTTCCTTTTATCCTAGCTTATTTTGACGATCGACCAACACTACACTATTGTTAACTAATCCTATCCTAAGAATTATAAGGGACCAGGGTTGAAAGAGGGAAATGCTAAAAATAAAGAAAGGTGATGCACCAAACTAGAATATGGTTTGATTCTAGATCTAGGGACATAAGTATGAAAACATATACAAATATCCAAGATAATGTGCATAGAAATTTGGTAGAAATAAATGGAATAAGAATAAAAACTAGAAAGAGGATAGAGATATTCACAAGTAAATACAAAAACATTCAAAGGAAATAAATCACACTTACATTCAACATCAAGAACTTATCCATTTGTATTTTAACATATCTTTAGTGCGTGAGATCTTGAAAATGCATCATAAAGGTTCGTAAGTAAAATATTTGAACTCAAAAGGTAAAATTTCTCAAACTTAGTAGAAATGCTAATATATGTTTTGTGCTTTCACCCTTACATTTATATAAATTAGAGAGAAGAGTATAAGAAACATATCGTATCCATTAATGAGTTAATTCAACCACCCACTCCCATCAAAGACCAATCAACATTGATTTTGTAGGCCGGGTATGGGATCTTAACATTTCTCTCATCGCACACCATCAGATCACTAGTGTAGGAGGATGGCTTCATTCACCATTTAATTTTGTTTGGTGGAGTGGTTAAGTTTCTAGTTTGATCTAGGTGTGGCTTTACTTGTGCTTTGCATACTTCTAATGTTTTTCCACCTTGATCATGTCTTATGTGGCTTTTACCATGTTTGGAAAACTTTTGGTGACCCATGGATTTTTTTAAGACCTCTACCTTGATCCACAAATGACTGTTGACTCCTCAACTCTTTCCTCCACACATGATCCTTTTATGCTTCCTCCCTCATATTTTTTTCTTTACTTACAATGTTTTTATGTTCTACGGTATTTTCCTTAAATCATGGATTACTTAAATTTACTTGTTTCATGGATTTCTTCTCCTTAGTCCTATTTTTTCTTGATATGTAGCTTTATAAACCTTGCGTGACTTATACCTTGTGCTTGAATTTTAACATCTTTGCACTTTACTCACTCTTTGTATCCGTGTATCCTTTTTCCTTTATCTTGTGGCATATTTCCCGTGAAAATGTTCATTTTCTCCATGGATTTAGAAACTAGTGGAACACTATGTTTCAAATTTTCACATAACACTAAGTTTCTTTGTTTTGTAGCTTTTTAAGGAAAAAAATGTCTAATTCCAAGCTTAACTTGAATGAAGTTGTCAAAATAGCATGGGTGTTATTTTGGACAACATTTCCCTTTCTCTCCTCTCCTAGCTATTTCATTTCATATTCTAATCATTACAAAACTAGATTACATCTTAATTTGATGTCTCTTTGCTTGCTTATACTATTCTATGTTGTGTATTGCTTACCATGTTACTTTAATTCATAGTATCATATATCCTTTTCCCATACACACATGTGTGTTCACATGGTACTTTAAGGTGAATGTAGGCCATCTACAAGTTATCACATGATTTATGATGCTTACTACTATTCTCACCATTCTCACTTTGAGACTCTTAGGGGCATTTACCTTTTCATACTTCTCTATACTCTGGTTCTATCATTACAATATCTATTAATTCTATTGCCATTTCAGCTATATACTTGGTTACATACTATCAATTTATATAACATGTTAATGGGTGCGTCATATGTAGCATTTTCTATTATAACTGCTTCCAACCATGGTTATATGGTTTACTTGTATCTTATTTATGTTTGTGTCTTGATTTTCATTATTTATACAATATTCCAAATGATCGATTGCATGTTTTTAAATGGCAAGAAGGCCTTGAGTGTCTTGCAGACATCTTGAGTTATGTCCCATGTATTCAAATAGCTACTCATTGTGTTTTTTTCATGTTACTATTTGTTTTGAATAGTTTATATTATATCGTGCCATGTTTGTTTGTGACTAACATATTTTGCTAGCCTTTCCCATTGTTTTTCATGTGCACTCCCTATTCCCCCTACAAGATTTCTATTTCAAATGTGCACATCAATTTCATATCTCCTCGTTTGGGCCACATTCACATTAGTTATGCTCACGTACCCTAAAAGAGTAGGGGGAAATCACAAGGTGATTATTTCACCCTCTCAACAATTCAAAAACTAGATATAGGTTATTACACATTAGAATTAGAATAAACAAGAGATAAAAAATAAGTTCATAATCAAACTTGGACCAGAAATTAGTGCATGCTAGAATCTCCTAGATCAAAGAGGACCAATGGGTGCTAGTGTCCCACTTAGGTGGTTTTTTCTTGAGGTAGAAATAAGTACAATACAAAATCAATAGGTTCTTAGTGATAATATTTTCCAATTTCCAGCAACACATACTTAGTTACAAGTTGTTATCAAGTACAATAGGAAAATAATTAGTGGCAAGTCGTATACTTTGGGAAAGGGAGATAATTATTATGTTTTTGGGATTAAATAAGGAATGAGACCTAGGAAATATGTAGGACAAAAATATTCCTAGAACAATGTATCATATGTGACCAGTTTCTATTGGATTTGTGACCATTTACAGTGGAATTTATTTTTGGGGAAGCATTAAAGGTTGGATGGAAAATCCTAAAACTCTCTAGTTTTCATGCTAAATTTCTATCATAAAAATAGAAAAAAATCCATGACAACTAAGCCTACAATTAAAAATTTTGTTTCCTTGTCACAATTAACCCTTCCTCTAGCCAAATTGTCCTCGGTTTCACCATTGCTCTAGCTCAAAGGAAAGTTATAAACAATATTATCAATTATATTTAAGTTTTCAAGGAAGAGGTCCTAAGATGATTTATAAACTCATTAAGACTCAATGGAAAACAACCTCCTCCAAAATCCTAAAAGGGGCCATTTTTGGCCATTTTTAGGCTAGTAAACACCTTTCATAAACCTACATGGAAGATTTAAACCATCCGAGGTGGTGTTGATGAATGTTGAATATTTCTAGAGAATTTTAGGGAAATTATGTGAATAAAAATGATGACAGGAAAAACTTATGCAACATCGGGTAATTTTAGGCACAAGGAATGAAGGCTCCAATGGTGAAAGCTAGCTTCTCCAAATGATTTCGGGAGTTATGGGAGAAGTTAGGAGGAAATCAAGTAGTCATTGGAAATTTATTGGAACCCTCTACATGATGGAGACATAAAATGTTTTCCAAGACTCAAATATTTTTTAGGTAATCAAAACAAAACAATTGTTCCTTTCGACCAAGAAGAAATATGCCATAAATTTTAAATTACAGGAATAACGTACTCTTGATAATGGGTATAATTATTTCATAAAGTGTTTTGGAGTCAAAATCATATAAATTTTTACCCCAAAACACTTCCCCATGCTCTCGAGACAAAAAAATCACTCCCGATTTCCCAATTTGACTATATACGTAACATCAACTTCCTAAAATAGAAAATGTGTGGTTTTGAGCATGATTTTTCTCCTTGTATTTTTCCTGAGGTGTAAAGGTGACAAGGGGACATAAAAGTGTGCCCCCACTTACCCAAATCTAAGGCACATGAGAACCATGTTTTAGCCTCGAGAGCTAAGTCTTGGCCCTCTACATCTCATTGTCATTAACCCTTGACTTTCCATGTGTCAAATGCATGAAAAGTGAACTTTTTGTCCCATTTTCATAGATGCAACTCAAGAAATAACCTCCACCTGACCCAAGTTAAGGTAGTTGAGTTAAAACTAAGTTAAGGTGTATAAGGGTGGATGAGATGCTTTGATTCCATAGTCAATTTTTAGCTTTCCACATGTCAACACCACATTTAACATGTACTTGTGTGTCCCCTTTGTATTGGTTTAAATCAAGCACTAACCTCCACCTAACTCTAGTTAAGTTGCCGGGCTCAAATTTGGGTTAAAATACATCTTACTCACACTAAACAAGGGGATACCACTTTCCATCATATGGTGAAAAGTGCACTTATGTGTCCCATTTGTCCCCTTTATCCCCTTTGCATTGGTGCAACTCAAGTACTAACCTCCACTTGACTCCAGTTAAGCCTCATGGTCAAAGGTGAGCTTAATTTTACAAGTTTGAAATGAAAAACTCTCCTCACTTCGATACTTGGTCATTTTCTCCATTCAAGGTGTTGTTCTAACTCCCTCCCAACCTCCATTTTTATAAGACATATTTCTTAAATTCCATCAGGACATCCATTCTCAAAAACGAATAAATGATCATAACTCTCCAACCGTGCATCTATTTTTTGGGAAATTTTTCATACACTCCTCTCAAAAACACCTTTAAGTTGATTATGAAAGTAACCCCATTGATTCTCTATATAATTTACAGCAGAAATATGAAATTTCTATAACCCAAAGCTACTTTTTCATATCTATGAAGTTCTAGGAGAGAAAAAAATTTCAAAAATATGGAGCAGAAGATCCCAAAGTAAAACCTAAAAATCTTAGATCAATTTCATTTCAAACTGACACCCAAAGGTCACCTTTCTAAAAATAGTAAGTGTGAAAGGCTTCACATATATGAAAAATAGTAAGTTTCCAAAAATAGCAAACTCTCAAAGATCTCGCAACACTCCAAGAAAGTAAAAACCATCGAAGGAGAAAATTATGAAAACTTACAAAAATATAAGTCCTAGATAGGACCTGCTAAAAATAGAAAGTCTTGCACCTAAATTCAAGAAACTTGTGGAAACTTGCATTTTGTCTATTTTTGTGCTTTTTAACACTATGAAGTTCAAATATTCAGGTTTGGAACCCATTTCAACTCGATCACTAAATATCCTAGTGTGGGAGATAGTGATGTCACTCACATGGATTTGGAAGACTTGAAAAATAGGATGCTTAGAAGACCTTATGAACCAATGGAGGAGAAAATTTTCTCAAGTGGGCTATTCAAGGTAGGGGTCACCTATTGTCTATTTAGAGCATTGAATTAGTCTTGGCATGTGCACAACACTATGAAGTTAATTTCAAGATAGATCTAGTTAGTGATAATTTAATCCTTGCAGTACTCACTCCTAAAGGCATTTCTCAGTGCCTACAAATTCCCACAAGTAATATCAAGGTCATCAAAACCAAGTAATTTTATTCTAAGAATGGGAAAATATTGATTCATATCTGTAAGACCTAGCGCTCGGTGCATGGCTCTGTAAGGAAGAAAGCCTTTCATGTCCCCAAGAACCTATCCAGGAGTAAATTCCATGATGGTTATTATGATGCCAATATTCTATGGAGCAAGGTGATGGGAGAGGAAATGATAAAATTATTCTAGGATTGGATGGCCCAACTCATCCTTGTATTATTAAAGGAAACTAGGTGGTGGATTGGGGCAAATCATCAATGACAACATCCATCAACAATTACTTCAGCTTACCTTCCACCACAGAAGATTACCATGACTTCTTAATTGTTGTATGTCTTTTCCTTCATTAGACCCTTTTGAGGTTTATTTGTTTCTCCCAATGTGCCTAAAACCCACCTTCTTATGAGAAGTATCTGCAGCTCACTTTTAAGGAAAGTAATTATCACTATGTCGGGGTGAAGGATGCATTCACCATGTTTGTCATCAGGATCCTCAAGGGCAACCTGAATAAAGGATATATTCTCAAACAGTTGCACTGATTGAAAAATATGGGAGCCACTTCATCTAGTTTCCTACCTTCACCTTGATAGCAATGTGGATGAGCACACAAATCAAAACACCATAGTTAGTTTCATAATCATTAAACATGCATTTCTACACTAGGCTTCAATGCCCAAATTAGTCCAAAAAAAAAAACTTGCCAAAATCCTATTTAAACTATATTTCCTCTATTTTCACACTTTAAGAATGTCATTCCCTCCTAAAAATTCATACAAAACATTCTCTTAAATTACTGATTCTTCATTTTCTCATATTCTCTCTCACAAGCAAGACTAGGCTTCTAGCCCTTAAAAGCAAGAAAATCATTTGGTCTAGATCACTACAAAAACATTCATCATGCTATAAAACTACTTTTAGTCACCCATTATGTCCTTAGAGCTTCTCATAAAATATTATACTCCATATCTCCCTTTATCACCTCGAAATCCTACAAAACAATTTACAAAACAAGGCCTAATCTAATAGCCCTCCGATTTCAAGAAAATTCCACTATGGGAGAAACTCACATCACCTCTTGGAAAACTAAACACATTTTCTATTACCCATTATGTATTTTATTCTTCATGCAAAGTTTTAATATTCAATTCTTCATCTAGACCCTTCAATACATCTCCTATCATTCTCAAGTTAGGGCTCTAGGTCTTTTCAAGGTCTTCCATGACTGATTTTTCTTAATTATAGTCTTCAAACTTAGTATTTCCTCATTAAGTGACTTATTTTGGCCTTTTTAACCCTGATACACCTGTTTTTAATGTGGACAAGATCCAAGGTGGATATAACACTCCTTTTAGAAATTCACTCCTCAATAAACAATCAAGAATCAAGGAAGTGGACTTAATTATCAATATTCATTCAAAGATGTCTTTTTTTTCCTCAAATTCATGGATTCACCTTTCTTTTTCATTACATGCCTTTAATGTAAGTTTACTTCACAGTTTTAACCTTCTCTTGATTATACACTTAAATCCCCTTAAGGTTGTCCTAGAAAACTAAGTTTAGACCTAAGGTTTCCAAGTTTCTATTCAAAGACCTTATGACATCTTCATCTTTCAACCAATATGTGGTTTCCTCAATTCTTCACTTACTCTTCTACAAATATCCTTATGTATTAAGGACCAATTCAACAAGTTTATTTTTTTTCTTCTTGAAACCCAAAAAACAGGGTATTATAATCCACAAGCAGATTGTATTCTCCGTATTTTCCTATCAAATTTCATTCTAAACCCTTCAAACTTTTTACAAATCTCCTAATTTCTTAAATTCTCTTGTCCTCAAAATATCAACACTTTTTATTGGATGGAATGCATATTATGTGATTTTCTTTCTTTAAAGACCTCAAAATAGTCATAATACACAATTTGATTGTACTTTCTTATTTTTGACTTAGAAAAACTCATTATTTGACTATGAAACTTTGTGACCATATTATTAATTCCCCACACCTCCTTACTACTAAATTTTAACCTTTTTTAATGGTTAAAAGTCAAGTTTTCTCATTTTCCAACTTCCTTAAACCCTTGGCGGGGTATGCTCAATCCGAGAGCATGCTATTTAATTTCCTTTTGTTTATTCTCCAATTTTGGGTTCCTACAAACCATCAACAGCCCTGTAACCCTTATCTCAATTATATTAACACCTATAACACATTTTCAATGCATTGTTATAGAATTTAAGCTTCAAGAACAAGGTTTTAATAGTCTTACCTATATTACACACTTTGTTCACACAAATTTGATTACATCCTTCATTTTGAATGGCCTAGATCAATATTTCATAGGCTCTTATCATGGAACAAAGTCTTCTCCTATTGTAAACTTTCTTTATAATCTCCCAAGATCCTGTACAGTCTTATGAACTTCTCAAAGCATGATATTAAATTAAAGCACTATTACTTCACAATAGCACTTTAAAGAGGGGAAAATGTAGACACCCTAAAAATGCATACATACTTATATCCGCTTCTATCCAATTAGAATTAATTAAATTAATTTTATCCTATTGTAATATAACCCTTCATAATTAATTAAATTAATTTTGTCATTCAAATACTTCCTTTTAAAATTAATTAAAATTAATTCTATCATCTAATTCATATTCCTACCCTTTAGAATAAATTAATTTAATTCTACCATGCTCTTGGAATTAATTAAATTAATTCCTAACACCTTCTAGCTAATATAATTAAACATTTATTTATTTAAATGGTTAATTATCTCCTCACAATTAAATATTAATTAAATTTAGTTATTTAATTCCACCTATTCCAGTCAACTACACTTCCCTATCCCACTTGGACTCCACTTCTAGATTCCTAGAAGTGTGGGGGTGATTGGATTGTACGCACAATTCGATTGCCGGATGTAACTTCTATTATTCCAAATGTCTACCGCCCTTGTAAATATGCAACTACTATTGCCAATTCTACTTGCTAACCGGGTGATTCAACCATTAACCTGGAGCTTATTCAATATCAAATCTGCCATTCATGGCTCTACCCTCAACTATAAAATCAAGCCATTTCCTTTGTAAATCCATCCCTAGAGCTTTGAGCAAATTACATCCAACTTCTACCAATTTGACATCTACATCCTTATGAAATTTGTTCATAGCATCTGTAAATTCCTTTAGAGAAGTAATATCAAAGAGCATCCACAATCCAAACTATAACAAGATCAAACAAGCTTAAAGCTTCTACGATCTTACTTGAGGTTTGCAAGAATTCTACAGTGAAGGTAATATATGTTATTTATTTATTTACTTTATTTATCTGTGATTTTTCCTTGCATACATTTTGGCATGCTCGGTGGGACTCCCACGTTCTTTCTCTCATTTAGTTTATCATTTCATTTGTTTCTTTTCTTCATTTAACCTTGCTATCAAAATTTTAGGTTCTCAGGTGAAGTACAAAATCTAAAAATATGAAAAGAACCAACTATCAGGCCATTTTTCTCACGTGTAAATGTTTCCCTGAGAATTCTAGCATAACCCATCTTTCTGGAATCCATAAATTTTGCTTCCGAAATCAAAAAAATCTCTTTTTTCAGTAAAGGTATCGAGAAGATATATGCAATGCAAAAATAATTTTCTAATTTCAACTTTTACAAAATTTATGGTTTCATTTCTCCTAACACTTGCCATTCTTTTTTTTTTAAATTGTAGTATTTTATAAATTGTTATTTGTTTTTTTACATAACAACCTCACATGTATGCTCTTTCCTTGCACTTTTATAAGTGATCTTGGAAATCAGAAACTTGAGCCTCATTTTTCAAGTATTTGTTTTAAGGAATTAACATTTTTTTAATCAAAGCTTGTTTTACGTGTATGCTCTTTCCTAATGCTTTTTAAGTGATCTTGAAATCAAAAGCGTGAACTTTATTCTATCATCTTGTCCTTTAACTACCTCAGGAGAACATTCTAACACTTGTTTACAAGACCTTCTCTACAGGAGGTTACTCTTAAACTACTAATTGTAGGTTTCCTTGATCAAAAACTAAAATAGTTTACTAATTACAAGTTGTCTTTGTCAAATACCAGTGGTTCAAATAATCTCATTTATTTAAACAAGATAAAATGAACATTTTTACACACTATATTTGTAGGTTCAGATAAGGGATTAAACTTGTCCATTATAATTGTGGGAAGTATCTTGGCATAATCCATAAAACTCATTATGAGGATTACCATAGCAACCCCAAAGTAGTTAGCACGTTGATGGAGCCTGATTTAAATGGATACCCCCATCCCAATTTACTAGTACACCTTATTAGATTAGAGTCGCGGATATCCTTAGTGGCGACCCTAGTGCAATTCATTTGAGAAAAATCTTTGCTTATGGTTTCAAGGGGGTAAAGTAAATTTGGAAGCAAGCAATAAGATCACGCTCACTCAAGTATATTGTTGACACGGTTGAGAGAGCCACCTAGGAAGCCAAACATTTTCCAAGCCAAGCTAAGGTAGAGGCCAAAAACAAACAAAAATAAAAACTCTTTTTGTTCTTTTCTTTTATTTTCTTTCTTTTTGTAGTAGTGTTCCACACTTATTTTTCCCAAACACTCCTTGTTTGGGATTCATCTTTCACGTTCGTATATTTTCATAGTTTCCAAACACTCCTTGTTTGGATTCATTTTTCATCCTTTTCTAATCTATCCAAGTAATTGTTACTCAGATTCTTTTTTTCACATCCCCTTCGTTATCCCAATTACCCCTTATTTGGGATCATTTTTATCCGTTTCACAATTTCCAAATTTATCCTTATTTGGACTTATCTTTCACTTCTTTCTTGTCATTCTTTTTTGAATTTTTAGTCATTCACTACCTCTCTTTTTACACCTAAAAATCCAATTTTCAAAGATTTTTCTCTTTTCCATCATCTCGCTATTTTCCTTCATTTGGAGCGTTTCTTTCACGCTTATCATTTGATCTTATTTCATCCCTTTTGGATTTCTCATTTTCTCATTTTAGGATTCCTTTTTGGTGTCATAAAATAATCTTATCTTTGGGTTTGTCTCATATTGAGCTTATGGGTAAGTGCACCAAGTTAGTGGACAAAAAAGGGGTCATAAGTGGACATCATATTGTAAAAAAAAATGAAATCTCAACTTGTAGGGATTATTAGCAATATGCACACTCAAAATTAGAAAAATTTATATAAATATGAATCGTAGCATCCGGAATCTAGTTTCTAAAATATTTAATTTTAAAAAGAAAAAAAGAAAAATTTAGCTATATTAAACACTTAAAATTATATGGCTTGGTTTTTGCTTTTGGAAAAACCTATAAGATTGTAGTCCGTTTGCCTGCGATTTGGATGACCAAATCTTGTTATTTTTTTCCTTTGGTGAAAAGTTAGATGTAATTGTCTATCTTGGGATGGATTTTATTTTATATTTTTTCAAGCAATATTTTGTTTATGATTTTTTCCGTGAAAGTAGTTTGAAAAGATTTAGAAAACAAAGCACTTTCCATTTGTCACCATAACTATATCATAAAATATCGAAATCAAATATTTTTTTAACGTGTATAGAATTTCTCCACACTTGGGATGGTATAAGTTTTATCACATTTTGATAAGCAAAACAAAATTTGTAGTCTTAAACGTAGACATGAACATTCGCGGGAAAAAATGTCTTAAAGACCTATTGTTAGTAAAAATTATAAAATGATATTTATCTTATTCTATTCACTTTAAAATTAATATTTCTACAAAGCTAACAGTCTCCCCTACGTGATGGCACCATTTTTGTGAAATGTTTTCAGTTTTTAGCATGGTTCAAGTATGTGGAAGAGTAAATTTGAAGTTTTTTGACCCTTTACACTTCATAATGACCTTCCATAGCTTTGGTTGGGAAAAACAAAGATTTCCGAGCCTTAGGGTCAGATTTGATGATATAGATAGAACATGCAATCGCGGTTTATAAACCATGATCGTGGGTTTTAAACAAGAACCACGATCACACTTTATAAACCATGAAGCGTGGTTTATAAAGCATGATTGGTTTATAAATCATATTTATATGCATCCCAATGTTCTAATTACCATGTGATTTTTACTATTTGACTTTATCATACAAATTACTACGAAATTCTGTCATTTTTGCATGTTTTTCTTATCACTAGAAGTAAAACATCATGGGAGACAAGAAATGAAGTCAAAAAAGAAGTCATTAAGTAAAAAACACCAAAAAAATTAGAGGCAAACAGATTTCAAAATGTTGAGTGAATGCGAGAATCTTCGTGAATCAAGAAGAGGTTCATCTTCAACCCCTACTATTATAAGAAATGAGGAACCAAGTAATGTTTTTATCATCAATGTTGAAGTTGAATTAAATACTCGTGATGAAGATTTTTGTACTATCGATGTTGAAGAAGAATTAAATACTCGTGATGTAGCAAATGTTGAAATTGAAGGAACAATAAAAATGTGAATAAAGAAATTCAAGTTGAAATTGTAGACAAGCAAAATTTGTCAAAAACACCTCCTAGGATTTTCCGTAAGAAACCTAATTATTTTATTGAAATTGATGAAAACATTTTGAAACCAATGTGTGACAAACTTTCTGAATGGAAAATCAGAAGAAAAGCCACTAAAATTTGGGATAATCATTTTAAAATTTTAAATGATTCCCAAAGATGTCAGTTGTTGGTTAGTTTGATGAAATTGAATAAAATGATATCTACATTAAACACCTTAGGATTGACAACATCTAATATACGTGATCAAACCTCTACAATTGTTAAAAACCTTCATGATGCATATCACCTTTGTTGGTGTCAAGAGACGCACTAGGGATAGTAATATTGTGTCGTCATGTACTTGTTACTAGTGTTATAAGTGAATCAATAAAAACAACGTTTGATTAAGTAAACAAGTCGAATGTTACAAGTTAATCGAAAAACTCTAATGAAAAGCAATTGAAAGACATAATATCCTTGATCATTCAATAACCGATTTTTGGACATTTTCTGCTAAAGCACCGTGTAAGGACAAATATAATATTGATGTTATAAGAGAAGTTATTCAATTTTGGCATGATAACACTAGAGTTTCACCTAATACAAGAGATGTTGTAAAATAGAGAGTTGGTTCTATTAATGTGAACCACATCTAAAGCATTTCTTATATATGACTCAAACTCAATTTTTCATAAGTTTGAACAAGAGCATCGGAAACTAAAATTAGTCAATATTTTTTGAAATCTTAAAATCATTCTATGTGAAAATCAACCATGCTCACACCACTTGTTGTTGTAGGCAACATATTGAATTTGTTATGCATTATGCTAAATTTTTATGTATTCATTCTATTTTGCATTCTAAAACTATGTTATCAAATGTGGTGTTCAAGTTCCACCAATATCTTCTAGGATTTCATTCCTACGATATTTTGTGAAAAAGAAGTTAGACAAATTTTTTTATAGTCGATATTGTTTAGATGGAAGTTGTGGTACATGTGGCGGATTACCTAAACTAGAAAATTACATCCATGAGTAAATTGAAGGTACAATAGGAAATAATTTAATTGATTTTGATAATATAAATCAGTTGCATACCAATTGAAAGATGGAAAAAGTTTAAACGGTGTGAGCTAGTTACAAAACATATCCTAGTTTTTCATTTTATGAGAAAATTTAAGGATGAAATTGTTTATGAGTATACTAGGCATACACACAGAGCTCTATGGTTGGATGAATAGTTCAAGATATGCAAAGACACATGTCCTATTGGTACTATTGTTTCAGTGGTCAATTTTGTAGAGAATTACACATTGTAACCACAAATGGAGGTTCAATCACAATATTACAACTCAGTACAAGTTGTCATTTTTGTGCATATATCATTTATACATTTTCTAATAGTATAAAGAATGATCGAAAATTTTTAAGAGAGTATCACTTTTATATCAGTGATGATCGTACCCATTCTATTGAATTTGTGCAAGGGTGTTTCTAGTTATTTTATGGAAACTTATTTGATAGGGACATCCACTTCAAACAACATTATATATGGTCAGATAGTTATATGTCTTAGTTTAAGAATGCACAAATGTTTTATTCGATGAGCATGATGCACATCAAGATGGGTGTGTAACATATTTGGAGTTTCACCGAGGTTGGACATGGAAAAGGAGAGCATGACGGTGCATGGGCATGTATGAAAAGAGCTCTTGCAAGAGAAGAATTGAAGTACAAATATGGTGCTAAATTGAAAGATCAAAGAGCATAGTGGAATGGTGTATTAACAACATGGCTTGAGGTTCTCAAGAAATTTCCCACGGTTCATAGATATTTTGGTTGATAGAGGACAACAAATTGCTAACTACAAGGATTGTATAACACTCACTGGGTCCAGTGATATGCACTCATTTTGTAGCTCAAACTCTAATTAAGGGGCCACATGGACAAAAAAATTGACATTATTTTGTACATCTTGTATCGAATTTGTCACTACTGAGTGTGATTCATAAGAATGGGTGGATGGATGGATTTGTAGGCCTCTAACTCCACTTCCTAGTTATCAACCTCCATAAGCATTATGACTTGTTTCTGCAGATGAAGTTGCAACATCCAAGGACTTTGATGAAATTTTGATTTTGGTGTGACAAGGTATTTATGGTTATTTACAATTTTTGTATTGAGTTATGTCCATTGAAATTTTAATATGTACAATTTAAATTTGAGTTGAAACCTTTTTTATAGGACATGTGTTTGCAGTTATTGTGACAGAAGACAATGAAGAAGGAATAGACTATTTCTTATGTCGTTGCATCGAGGAAAGAAAGAAGTTGACTTTTCCTGTTATAGATGGCAAAGATATTGAGTACCCTACAGGGTCAGTGGTAGTTACTAGAACTTGGCTTCGATGGTATCCATTAAAAATCTCCTATGTTTGGGTGTTTGAAGACTTTAAGACACACATGAAAATACTCTTATATTTACATCTAGTTCTAGTGACAAATATTTAGCTGTATAGATATCGAGGAAGGCCTAATAACAAGATTCTTTAGAAGGTTCGAGAGTCATATCATGAAAGCAATCATGTCCGCTATTTAGAGTAAATCGATCTTGATGGTTCATTGGAATGAATTTACAATGCTCATGTCTGGTATATATAATTTCTTTGGTATATATAAATTTGTTAGTTAGATAAATTTAAGTTCATATATTTTATTAAATTTGTGTATTTTGTATATATCTAGTATGGTTTTGATTTGAAACTTAAATTTCTTTGACTAACACTTTTATATGTAGGTTAGTGGTGCCAGAAAAGCTTCCACCTTCATGTGGTTAGCACTGTTAGTAGAGAATTATAAATTCTCAAAGCTAAGAGAAGCTTTCATTGTTTTACAAGAAAAGAGAAGCAATTAACAATGATTTATGTACTGTGGAGGGGGTTCTTGGCTCCGGAGGAGGTAGCCCAAAAGGACCTGGAGCTTAGAGAACCAAAACTACGCTTCCTCAAGTTTTCCCAAGACTATACCTACGTGTGTGTGCAGATCGGTTTGGTGCCACGACCCACCGTTTGCAAAATATACCATTTGACAGTCTTACACTATCTCAAACTACACTATTAGTGTGTTTACAAACAATAGGGCAGCGAGAGCACCGATTGGAGAAGGAAAAAACTAAGATAGGATATTGTAGAGGGTCCCTACACTGAGGTGTAGGATTAGACGAGACATCTCTAGGTGCCACGGAGTGCACGTAGCCACCCATCGAAGTTGAACATTTTTTTGGTCTCAAGGCTCTTAAGGGACTACGCCCGAACGAGGTAGCCCGAAAGCAACAACGTTGTCATGCACAAAAATGATGCCTCTTCTAGCATTCACCTAGCCACCTAGACTTTTCTACGTGGTCGGTTTGGTGCCATGACCACCGTTTACAAAATATACCATTTGATAGCCTTACACTGGCTCAAACTACACTATTCGACATGTTTGTAAACAATAGAGAAGCAAGAGCACCGATTGGATAAGGAAAACACCGACAAGAATATTGTAGAGGGACCCTACGCCAAGGTGTAGGATTAGATGAGACATCTCTATGTGCCACGAAGTGCGCGTAGTCACCCGTCAAAGTTAAACAATTTTTTGGTCTCAGGGATCTTAAGGGACTACCCAAACGAGGTAGCCTAGAAGCAACGATGTTGTCACACACCAAAACTATGCCTCCTCTAGCATTCACCTAGCCACTCATAACATGTCTACGTAGTTGGTTCGGTGCCACGACCCACCATTTGTAAAATATATTGTTTAATGAGACTTACACCGACTCAAACTACACTATTCGATGCGTTTTCAAACAATAAGGCAAAGCAAGAGCGCCGATTAGAGAAGAAAAAAAACTAAGACAAAGCTATTGTAGAGGGACCTATCTTTGAGGTGTAGGATCAAACGAGATGTCTCTAGGTGCCACGGAGTGCGCGTAGTCACCCATCGAAGTTGAACAATTTTTTGGTCTCAGGGCTCTTAAGGGACTACCCCTAACGAGGTAGCCTAGAAGCAACGACGTTGTCACGCACCGAAATGATGCCTCCTCTAGCATTCACCTAGCCACCCAAACATTTCCACGTAGTTGGTTTGGTGCCACGACCCACCATTTGTAAAATATACCGTTTGACAGCCTTACACTGGCTCAAACTACACTATTGGCACATTTGTAAACAATAGGGCAGCGAGAGCACTAATTGGAGAAAAAAACCAAGACACATATTATATATGGAACCTATGCCAAGTTTTAGGTTCAGATGAGACGTCTCTAGGTTCCACGGGTGTGCGTAGTCACCCGTCGAAGTTGAACGATTTTTTGGTCTCATGGCTCTTAAGGGACTATGCTCGAACAAGGTAGCCTGGAAGAAATGATGTTGTCGCGCACCAAAATGATGCCTCCTCTAGCATTCACCTGGCCACCGGATGTGTCTGCATGGTCAGTTTGGTGCCACGATCCACCGTTTACAAAATATACTATTTGAAAGCCTTACATTGGCTCAAACTACACTATTTAGTGTGTTTACAAATAATAGGGCAGTGAGAGCACCAATTGGAGAAGGAAAAATGATTCATTTTATAGAGGGACTCTACACCAAGGTGTAGGATCGAGACAAGACATCTCTAGGTGCCACGAGTGCGCGTAGTCACCGTCGAAGTTGAATGATTTTTGATCTCATGGCTCTTAAGGGACTAAACCCAAACGAGGTAACCCAAAAGTAATGATGATTTTCATACACCAAAAAAATGCCTCCTATAGTGTTCACCTAGCCACCTGAGACATTTCCAAGTGGTCGGTTTGGTGTCATAACCCACCATTTGCAAAATATACCATTGATAGACCTTACTGGCTGGCTCAAACTACACTATTCGGCAGGTTTGTAAACAATAGGGCAGCGAGAGCACCGATTGGAGAAGGAAAAAACCAAGACAAAATATTGTAGAGGTTCCCTACTCTAAGGTGTAAGATCGACGAGATGTCTCTAGGTGCCACGAAGTGGCGTAGTCACCGTCGAAGTTGAATGATTTTTTTGGTCTCAAGTCTCTTAAGGGACTACGCTCAAACCAGGTAGCCCGAAGCAACGACGTTGTCGCACACCAAAATGATGACACCTCCTCTAGTATTCACCTAGCCACCTGGACATGTCTTCACAGTCGGTTCGGTGCCATGACCCACCATTTGTAAAATATACCGTTTGACAGACTTACACTGTCTCAAACTACACTATTTAGTGTGTTTGCAAACAATAGGGCAACAAGAGCACCGATTAGAAAAGGAAAAACTGAGACATGCTATTGTAGAGGGACCCTACGCTAAGGTGTAGGATCGGGCGAGAACATCTTTAGATTCCATGGAGTGCGTGTAGTCACCGTTGAAGTTGAATTATTTTTTGGTCTCAGGGCTCTTAAGGGACTCCGCCCGAACGAGGTAGCCCGGAAGAAACAACATTGTCATCGCACCAAAACGATGCCTCCTCTAGCATTCACCTAGCCACCTAGACATGTCCATGCGTAGTCGGTTTGGTGCCATGACCCACCGTTTTCAATTTTTCAACAATTACAACTTTTTTAACTTTTTCAACAATTACAACTTTTTCAACAATTACAACTTTTTCAAGAAATTGTTGAATCAGAAATTGAAAGAGAAGAAGAAGATGGTTATGCAATTATTGGTTATTGTGAATACTCACCCAACAAATATCTTGAATAATCTAGATAGATGATATGAATAGTTACTCTTGTTTAGTGTTCACCCACTCATAAAAAATAAATAAGCCTCTTCTTCTACTTCCCAAGCAAAACACTTTAATCCTCGTCTAGTTTATCAAAGGAAGTAGTAAAAATACATGTTCCAAGAATCCTACCAACACTAAAGAATCACTTCCCACTCCTAGAACCACTCATTCCTAGAACCTTCTTTTCGGCAGTGTGAAAGATTCTCAAGCCAAAATTTGCGAGACTTCACGACAAGAAAATCAAGATGGAAATACTAGTGGAAAACATGTTAGCTACGTATGGTATATTGTTGAGCCAAATTTTCTATCATGATATTGGTGGAGATATAAAGATGGATTGGTCATACACCACCATACTCATCAATGGTAAAATGAATAATATCCTTCTAATAAATAAAATTAAATACACAGTTCAAAAACCAAATGACCCAAGGGAAGACATCTTATTTCAAGATTCAAGGTATGAAATATTTTTTCATGACTTAAGAGTAAAATGATAAGTTTCCCATGTTGATGGAGGAATACACATGCTTCCCTTAATTTCTTAACAATTGTACCATGTAATGTTGCACCATAGTAACGTTATATTCATATATGTTGCACCATAGTTTTTTAATTTTAAATCAAACATACATATAGAATTAATATACATAGAATATACATACATAGAATGATATCATGTGCAATGAATTCAAATCAAACATAGAAGTAATATCGTTATGAAAACCAACACATGGATATATAATGTATCAAACTAAGTGTGTTGAACACACGTCTCTGAAAATATAAGTTCATAACATGTGTACATCTCGAACCAAGTGTGTCATACATATAGGACCACATGCGGTCACATAAGGCTATATACAATGTCCTATGAAGAATCATGAACTAGGACCAGTTGGCCCATATATATATATATATATCTATGTACATCCACGTCCTATGAATCTAATCATGAAACATCTTCCCTCTCTTCTCCCTACTAGAAGTAACATGTCCACGACCTAGGGATGTAGTGGAGGGAGATGCCACTATGGATTTCATCCATGTGGTCCTAGGCATCTCTAAGCAGGCCTGTAACCTAACCTACACATTCATAAACAACAAGTTTTTAACACCCATATTTTTAAAATACATTCAAAATTTAGAAACTTAGAATTTAGTTAAAATGCATGTGAAATCTTACCACAATGTCATGATCCCTATCAATTTGTCATTGACACATGGTAGGGACAATAGTAGACTCATGAGAGGTAAGCTACATACAAATAATTAAATTTCAAATTAAATATTTCATGTACAAAATTTGATATTGTAGATTTAAGTAATAAGAAATAATTCCTAAATAAATTTAACAAATTTGAAAAATTTTACCTCAGTTAGTGGATTTGCAGATGCTATGGTAGTATCTACAACACCTCCATAGTCTGCATATATGGAGGAGTCTCTCTGGAAGTCATAAGCTATACAAAAACATGTACAAATCAATATTAATCTACATGACTGCCACATAACAAAGCCAAAGCATAATCCACGTGAACTTCCACAATTAGAAATAAAGTGTAAAGAGAAACTAACCTATGTAAAAGTCACGTGAGGTGTGCTAGTAGCCTCAGTTCCCAGAGTAGATGATGACCCACTAGGCTCCTACACGTATAAAAGACAAACATATATTAATATGTACATGTACAGTGAAACATTATAATAATAAAAGTGCACAATCAAATGAAATTTAAAATTTAAGTACAACTTGAAACTTACATTTGTAACATGCCCAGCTATAGCATGTCGACGTCGGATGTTTCCTTCACTGGCTCTTGCTATTTAAAATAAAATAAAAAATTAGTTTTTACATGTATGTACATAACGTACAATGAAATACATATATATTAAAATCTCAAACATGAATTAAACTATTGTATATATATATATATAATATTTATTTGACATTTACCTATGAAAGACCAAGATCCTTTGCACCAGTTCCAAAAACATTCGCCATCATCTCATCTAGAGAAAAGAAATCATGTGATCCAACAAATGATGTCTCACCCGCAGTGCATACGGCACCACATGATCCATAGTGGTGTGGTGCGCTAGAACTGGCGCCTCCACCAACATCACCAGATGCAATCTACTCACTATGTTGGGTCAAAGTGTCAGTGAGCTCCCTCAATGCATGTAGTGTGTCAATCTCCACAACCTCCTTCACTATAGGAGGGATAACTAAAGGTAGTGGGGGTTTTAGGGCATGGGGATCCTTAGTTGACCTACGCGTGCACTAGGTCTACTCTATGTAGAGCCACCACCTCACCCATAAAAATCAGAAAATTCAAAATAATTTGGGACCTCATTAAGCATGAACTCACAATATAATTTCTTCAAAAATAGAGGGGAACCTCATTGTTGTTACATGGTGGATAATCAAAAACCATCCACCATCGGTCCCAAAAATTGTTCTTGATTGATCATCATGGCACCAATGGATTGGGAACCATTTGCAAGTAACTGCATGGGGGCATTAGTTCTTGGGTTAGTAAATAATGCACAAATGTGGTCTTTTCAATTTTTTTGTCTTTTATGGCCACATGGGATAATTTATTTGCATACCACTGCCTACAATCACCTCTAAAGGTATTCCATCTATCTATTTGGTTGGTTGTGGAGTCAACTTCGCCAATCAATGTTTGTAATGTGTTGGCTAAAGTCATGTGGGATGGATTTGTGGCATGATTTTGTCTTATATTTTGAATAAGGTTCTCAATGACAATTTTATTTTGTCGGATTTTTCCAACAGATATCAGCTTGTGTTCTTGTTGGTTCCATGGGGACAGAAGGAGCCACAGGAGGTGGATCTATGTTTGGAGGAGGGTTTTGCGAATGTTTGGAGGGTTTTGAGGATGTTTGGAGGGTTTTGAGGAATATTTTGACGGTTTGCAGGATTACGAGCTTGCCGAGCAACTGAAAAACAAAAAAATTGTATACATAAACAAAAAATTGAAAAACCCATGAAAATCACAAAAAAATAACCTAAAATGCAAACAAATTGATCAAAATCGAGGGCTTACCTCTTTGTCTTGGTGGCATGGTTGAAACTATCGTGATCCACAAGTCCGAAGAGTAATTTTTAGGGGGTATTCAAAGTGCGAGTGCCAAAGGTCTAGGAGAAATCGTGGTTGGAAAGGAAAATGAGGGAAAATGAGGAGTCGCGGGTCTATTTTTTTGTCAAATGAACGCGAAGCGATTTTAAACTGCTTGTGGTTTTAGGTTCAGAAATCACCGAGCCTATAAAAATAGTTGCGTGAGCACGGTTTATAAACCACACTCGTTGTACCTAAATTTTAGGTTTTTATGTCCACTTAATTGTCCACCATCTTGGTGCACTTACTCTTATCCCCATTTTATTCTAAGCCTTAACACTTTGGAGCACATTCCCTAAAATTTTAGGCTTTCATTCCTTATTTCACATTAAGTCTTGAGTTGTGGATATCCACGTCCTCACTCAAGCATTCTTCTTTTATATCTTATCTTTCATAAAGATTTGATACTTTCCTCCTCTTCTTACGTCCCTTAGTTCAATACAATATTTTTAACTAATATATGTCATTTTATCTCGCATCTATAATTTGAAAAATCCTTTGTTAAATATATATATATTGACGTCCTTTAGTTTAACATCATCATTGTTTAACTATACACACCCATTTATCTCACATCTCGAATTGATAAACCCTTTTTCAAGTTTTTAGACAATTTGATCATCTTTTCATTATGAACGTTCACATCATTGATACTTGAATATTATCTTTTTGTTGATAGACCTATTCCTTGTTAAGGCTCGAGCATGTTACTTATGATTTTAATCCTTTTTATACATTCTTCTATTCTAGTATCCATGTTGCTAGAGGTTGAGTTCAATTAAAATATCTTAATCGTCAAAATCTCTCCCCATCTAGCATTCACTTTGTTAGAGGTAGAGTACATTCATAAATCATTTTATCATCATCAAAATCCTCCTCCCATCTAGCATTCAATTTGTTAGAGGATGAGAACTTTCAATCAAATCTCTTCCATCTTGGCATTCACTTTTCCAAGGGTTGATTTTATCATCACTCTCACGCTTCTACCTTGACATTCACTTTGTTAAGGGACACGTCCTTCAAAACTTCCAAAACACCTTGCCCATCTTAACATTCACTTTGTTAAGGGACAAGTTATCTACGAACTTAATCGCAAAACCTCTCTTCCATCTTAGCATTCATGTTGTTAAGGGTCACATTGTTCAATATTTTCATCACCATCTTTTGTCTTACCATTCACTTTGCTAAGGGTTGATCTTTCAAAAATTACACCTCTTCCATCTTAGCATTCACTTTGTTAAGGGTCGAGATTTCAAACCTTTTCCTCTCTTCCATCTTAGCATTCAATTTGTTAAGGGTCAAGATTTCAAACCTTTTCCCCTCTTCCATATTAGCATTCACTTTGTTAAGGGTTGAGTTCTTCATCACACCTTTCTTCATTCTCCCCCATTTTTCATTACAATGGTGGATTCACACAACTCATCATTTTCTTAGGAATGGAAAATGATGAAAGACACCATTGTGGGTATGTAAAAACAACACAAATAATTCAACTTTGATGAATTGTGTCCTTACCCTTTTAGCATGGACATCTTATACACACCCTTTCCAAAATATTTTGAGATGCCCAAATTCAACAAATACAAGGGAAAAACTGATCCTAGACAACATATCAAAGAATTTTCCATAGCATGTCAGGAAGTGACATATAACGATATCTTTCTCTTGTTCCTTTTTCCAGTAAGTCTAGGGGACTAGAATTATATGTATTCTTACATATTCCAAAGGGATCTATCACCACCTTCATGGACCTCTCGGAGAATTTTTCAAACATTTCTCTTTCAATCTCAATCATAACAATACTAACAATCACAACACTAGCACTCATTATGATAACTCTTGGTACATCAATCACAACCACAATGCCATCAATGATGGTGTCATGGATAATCACAATATGCCTAGCATACATGACCAATCAATCAAAAATCCAATCATACAACCTAGTAAAGACACTACTCCACGCAAATTTAAATGTAAGTTTACACCCCTCGAAAAAGTATCTCTAGTGTATTTCATCAACTCAAAGAGGATAGGATGATAAAATATCCACTTATAAGACCTTGGGTTAAAGGAGAACCTAATCCATACTGGTACAAACCTCATACATATTATGATTTTCATCGCATTGATGGCCACTCAACAAATAAATGTGTGTGTTTTAAGAATTATGTCCAAGACTTAATTGATGATGAAGAGATCTTTATAGAGCTTGATGACAAAGCTATCGCAACCGAAGACATCAACTAGTAAAACTTCTCAAGAAAATTTGAATGTTGTCCCCACTTTTGTACATACTGAAATTCAACAAGATCATGAAAAATTCAAGTATCTCTCAATCACAACCAATCTATCTCTTCTACAAATTTTCTTCCTTTAGTCCCAACAGATACTAAAATTGTTTTCAGACAAAGAACCTTCTACCACCAAATGAGAGCTTGAACTTTTCTTCAAGACTCAACCCTTGATATAATTTTAGACACTACAGAAGAGGGTCCATCATCAAGCACCATTGAGCTTGATTATGTTTTTTTCACTATCATCTCCTATGCCCGATATCCCTAGCCTTGCTTTTGAAACATAACCACCACAATCTTACACACTTGCAATAACGCAGCCTTCCATGTCTACAATCCCTCAAATGATCAATCTTGCAGGCATCTCATCAATGATGACCCTTACATGTCAATACATCTATATGCGTACACTCCATGAGTTGTGTATACCTAGGAATATCCTTACACAACATTTTCAAGATTTAATTACAAATATATCATCAAATCAATTAATCCACAACCTCAATAGAGAAACATTGAATATTTACTCTCTACGGCCTATAAGGAGCCTCGAGGTGTACATCTAGAGATCAATCCTTCTTTCTTCATACTCTTTCACTCACATGTGAATCTAAATCTCAACATATTCTTTGCCTCAAAATCCTCTTCTAACATCACATAGATCTTTCGATATCATTGAAGATTTATCCAATAACACATCCATTGACTTGGACCTTTTCCACCCAAGTCTCATACTTCAAGACTCATTGAATCCTCAGATTCCCTCCTTTGACTTGGACCTTGTCCAACTAAGTCTCATACTTCAGGACTCATTAAATCCTCATATTCCTTCCTTTGACTTGGACCTTGTCCACCCAAGTCTCATACTTTAGGACTCATTGAACCTTTGGATTCACTCCTTTGACTTGGATTTCATCCACCAAAGTCTCGTAAATTCATACTACTTTCATCAATCATTCATTACAAATATTTCAATCATATCCTTTGGCTTGGACCTGGAAATGCCCAAGTCTCATACTTCAGGACTCATTAAATCTTTAGATTCACTCCTTTGACTTGGATTTCATCCACCTAAGTCTCATAAATTAGAACTACTTCCATCTATCATTCATCAAAAATATTTTGATCATCTCCTTTGACTTGGATCTCATCCACCCAAGTCTTGTAAGTCAGGACCATTCCATTTTCATAAACATGGATGTCTTTCCTGATGATTCCATCGCAATATATGATCCATCAAAATTCAAAAAAATTCAAAAGCATTAAAATAAAAAAAAGCGTCATGTATTAAACCTTTGATTAAGGCATTGTTTGAAAACAAAAATATAAAATCAAGTGCAAATAACATTAAGCATTCCATCTATTGGCAGATGTCTTAATCATACCATTATCATATTTTTTCATTCTTCACCTATCAGACACATGTTAAACTTGTTCCTCTTGGGCATTGTGTATTTGATCCCTATTATGGTTTCTACCATTTCAGATATTTTTACCTACGGTTTTTCTCGAAACATATTGATGGAAACTCCTCCTTTTGCACAAACACTTTCTTTTAAAAAAGCACTAAACTTCTTTACCACACCCTTTTTATCATCCATCTCATTTTACGGTGTTGTTAAACCCTTACATCCTACTAGTCGCATGCACCTAAGTGGACTTGAGGCGAGAATGTTCCTTCCTAACAAGCACATTATCGAAAAAAAGGCCAAATCAATTTAAAAATCAAAAAAATAAAAATAAAATCAATCATTACACCTTTCATCCTTCATAGTCTTCGGTGATAAGCCCATACTTCTCACTAGTAGTATGAGATCTGGGAATGGAGGAATGTGCCCTTACTCACCTACATTTTATCTTTGGTGTTGAGCCCTTGTCTCTTCTTGGTGACATGGGGCAACATGTAGGGGTTCCTTCACAAATTCAATCAATAAATCCTTTATCAAATATGAATCAAAAGTGCTTGATCAACAAGAATTAATTTAGCTACTCATGTTAAAGAGAGACAAAAATTTCTTCAACCGGATCTTGCCAATCACTAGCCATCAACGGATCTAAGTCTAGTCAAAACCTATAAAGTGGAATCATCTTGGAATTGGTCAGATAATCTTGACTAAATATGATTTAAATTCTTCTTACATGGATCATTGTTACACCTTGTGTCTTAGCATCTAATATCTTCACCTTCATATCACTATTCACCTCATTTTACGTCCTTCTTGGCTCTTTGTGATGAGCCCTCACATCTTCCTAGTTGTGTGGAGTCATAAGTGAAGTGAGACATCCTATCATTACATCATATACATTTTTTCTAATGGAATGGAATGCTTCTAATTGTTTGCACTTCCGTTCAAGTTGTGCAACCCCTTTTACAAAGGAGTCAAAAATATAAAAACATTCAAATATGTTTTTAAAAATATTAAAAACATTCAAATATGTTTCCAAAACCCAAAAACATTAAAATATGTTTTCAAAAATACAAAAACATTCAAATAGGTTTCAAACAATAAAAACATCCAAATATGTTTCCAAAATCCAAAAACATTCAAATATGTTTTGAAAACTCAAAAACAATATTAAATTGTTCCAAAATAACAAAAAAGTGTAAAATCGACAACAAGCAAAACATTCGAGAAAATATTTGACCAAATCTCAGCAAATTGTGTAACACAATTCAACAATTTCTCCATTTGACGATGCTCCTCATGATCATTCCATATCATCTTTTGATAATAATTTTTCTTTCCCGTGGTGTATATTTATGCTCGAGGAAATCATTTAGCCTTTTTACGATGTAACTTTGCTTGGGGCTCACATGGATTAAATCCACTACAAATCAACCTTTAATGGGATCCAACAAGAGTTTTTGGAGTATCTAAGCATCACTTTGCTCTTTTTCCCGATCCAATCCTCTCGTGTTCTAAGTTATCACTCGATGGCATCCGTATTTGTCTAGTTCTTCAATGTGGAACATATTTGGAGTTTCATTAGATTTTGTTATTGTAAATTGCATTGTACTTTAGCGGTTTGTCAACATTATGACAATTCTTTTTCTTCTTTCAAATATTTCAAAAATTCAAAAAAAAAAGAAAAATTACAAATTTTTTGAACAAACATTCACTTATCACATAAATCCTACAATTGGAAAACCCTTAAGGTGAATTTTCAACATTTCAATGTAATCTTGATAAATTCATACATTTATCTACTACCCTAGTGATCATTCCAATATTACAACTATCACTTTCTTCCCTTTGCATGATAGGCTAACTCTGCTTGGGGAAAGTCACAAAATTATTTTTACTTTGTGATATAACTTCACCTGGGGAAATTTTTCTCAAATCATTTGTCAAACGGATCTAACAAGAGTGTCTCAGGAGTTTCTAAGTATACTCCGCTCTTCCAGTCTAATCCTATTCCCACCTTGGGAGCATTTGCATCTACTTAATCATCATTGTGGCACACATTAGGGGCATAGTTGATTGTCTTCTTTTTCAACATTGTGTTGCATTGTTGATGTTTACTTCTTGGACCAATTACAAGTAGTGTGATAACATCTTGGTTCCTTTATAACCCTGATGCCTACACCTACTATTCATATTGGGCTTATTTTCCTTTTTTATTTTTCATTGTTTGTGTGTGTGTGTGTGTGTTTTTTTTACGCACATCTAGGTTAACCATCTTGATTCTTTCATAATCATGGTGATAACTCTATTGTGTAATAACAAAATAAAGGTTTCTCTTATATTCACACTCTCTAAATGGTGTTCATACTACAGTACATTTCTCTCATCCTCATTGTTCAATTTCCTTATCTCTTTCCTATCCAGTGGTTGTCCACCACCTTGATGTGTCATCCACCCACTTGAGGGGGCATTCCCTCTACCATTCTACTCATTAGGGCATCCAAATGTTTCACCACCTTCCGCTCATTAATCTACATATGTCTACTATCTTTAAAGCATTATTACTTCGCAATAGCACTTTAAAGAGGGGAAAATGTAGACACCCTAAAAATACATACATATTTCTATCCCACTTTTATCTAATTAGAATTAATTAAATTAATTTTTTCATTCAAATACTCCCTTTTAGAATTAATTACATCTAATTCATATTCCTACTCTTTGGAATTAATTAATTTAATTCTACCATGCTCTTAGAATTAATTAAATTAATTCCTAACACCTTCTAAGCTAATATAATTAAACATTTATTTATTTAAATGGTTAATTATCTCCTCACAATTAAATACTAATTAAATTTAGTTATTTAATTCCACCTATTCCAGTCAACTACACTTGAACTACACTTCCCTATCCCACTTGGACTCCACTTCTAGATTCCTATAAGTGTGGGGGCAATTGGATTGTATACAATTCAATTTCCGGATGTAACTTCTGTTATTCCAAATGTCTACATTGCCCCTATAAATATGCAACTATTATTGCCAAGTCTACTTTCTAACCCGGGTGATTCAACCATTAACATGGAGCTTAGTCAATGTCAAATCCACCTTTCATGGCTCTACCCTCAACTATAAAATCAAGCCATTTCCTTTGTAAATCCATCCCTAGAGCTTTGAGCAAATTACATCCAACTTTTGCCAATTTGACATCCGCATCCTTGTGAAATCTTCTTGTAGCATCTGCAAATCCCTTTGGAGAAGTAATATCAAAGAGCATCCACAATCCAAACTATAACAAGATCAAACAAGCTTAAAGCTTATATGATCTTACTTGAGGTTTGCAAGAATCCTATAGTGAAGGTAATATCTACTATTTATTTATTTACTTTCTTTTTCTATGATTTTTCCTTGCATACAGTACCACGCTACCTTCTATCGATGCATCATGGATCAAATTTTGACCTTATAAAAATGTACTCCTTCACACTCAACTATTTTTTTCACAACTTCTTAAACTAACCAACTCGTAATCCATAGATAAAAGTTCCCTTTCATCTTCAAAACCATGCATTTCTATTTTATTATCTTATTTTTTTCTTTCCTATTGCATTCCAACTAAACCTCCTTCCACAAAAACACCACATGATCCTTCAACTTATTTTTTCTATCCTCACTTTCTAATCATCCACAACATCATTAAACTCAAATAATTCTTCCATCTATATGATCCAGTCAACAATTTCCTCCATATTTTGTTCCAAAAAAATAAAATGCCTTCATTCACACTCCTTGACCAATCCTTAATTCAGCCTTTAGCAACCTACCTTCTATGTCATTTGCATCTTATTGCATTGGGATTTCTCTAACTATGCCACCTATAGGTGCTTCTTGTGCTCTATAAGGTATTTTTTTAATTCTTATAAATCACTCGCAACATCTCTTGAGATGATTCCTCTACTACACTCCTCTTCTATAGTCATCAATCTATCATGCTTTATTTGCAACATCTATGTGATCTCCTTAAGCCTTTCAAATATGTTATTGATTTCGCACTCTTTTTCCCCACCCTTCCATGAGGCATATTTCTTAGTAGATCCCCGATCTATTTTTGCACTCTCATTAACCTATGTATACCTCAAACTAGCTTTCCTATTTTCTCTACATACCTTACACGATGGAGAACTTAATCACAAACTCCCAAATTTGTGCCTTGCTCTCGATACCAAATCATACAAATAGGTAGGTGGGTTTCTAAAGGAGCCACCACACCATGTATTATTTATAATTACATAGAAAAATCAGATCAAGGTAATATATATTAGAACTTGAACAACTACTTAACACCAAGTTTGACAAAAAAAAATATTATATTAAAAATAATTCACACCAACAAAGACCAATGGCTAATGATACAGCCTTACACTCAAACCAAGTTCGCATGCACAAAATGCCATAGTATCCTATAAAAATCATACTTGAGCACAATCCACTACATGGAACTAGATTTCCAAACAAGATACTTTGAGATTTATGCTTATACCCTTCTTTTTCTTTATGATTTCACACCCTCAACAACCAAGAGTAGAGAACTAACTTATTAAGGTTACTAGACTTTTCAAATCATCCTTTCTGAGCTTCATGGCTTCAAATAATCTCCCTACAAATTTTTCAAACCTTATAATCACCTTATTATTATCTTTATGGATCCAAATGTAGAAAAAGAATTGTGTGGCATCTTTAGTGTTCTAATGCATTTGTCAATACTCATGAAACCTCACACAAAATTTCATAGTTTGTCCAAATATTCCATAGGATTTCCTGGATTGTGTAATAGGCCAAACATTTCATAGTAAAATTGTGCACTATGTAAACATAACACAATAAGCTTGCATATTCCACATAATGTAACACGTGACTATGATCCACCAATGAAATTATTCTTCACTCTGCATCCCATAAACAACATGAAATGATCACAAAATGAAATGAATGACTAATTTTATTTTTGGTCAATACATGACTGCTTGTGAGCCCATTTTCTCTTGAATCAAAGGTGCTCACAAGATTCTTACTATCCAAAATAACACCTCCTTTGTTATTTTGGATGACTCATCAAGTTCAAAGCTAAGGAGATTCATCAATGTCTAAATATGGATAAGTATAAAATCTGTGAAGTGTAATTACAGAGAACCAAATATTCCGCAGATTCTCAAAATCTACGGATTGAAGAACTAACAATCCAGGCATTTTGTGGGTCTTAAGATCAGTCTACCGTGGGTGTGAAGGAGTTTCAGAGGCCATAGAGGAGAAGGTATTTGTAAAGAACCAAAATTTAACTAAGTGTCAAATTTGTGAGTTAAAGTTAAAGATAGGAAGAATTTTGTGGCAATGGTGATAATAAATGGTACTTCGCAGAGGGAAATGAAACATTTCTTCTATTTGGGATAGTTCATGATGCAAGGAGAAATTTTCTTAAAGGGAAAAAAGGTTTGTTATAAGGTGACCAAGTCTTGAATCCATGAGACACTAACTCAATGTCCGCGGGTTTCCCAATGAATAGTGTGGTGTGGAATTAGAAAGTATGCTATGGAATGAAGGAATATGGTCATGGGCTAAAATGTTGCATGACAAGAAAAAGAGGTTTGTAGCATAATAGGAACTAAATAGTTATTCAAAATCTATAAGACAAAGTGTGGTCATGAAATTCAGCTACATTATCATGTGGTTTGGTGAAGATTAATATGTTGTGAAACATTCAAATCCGTGCAATAAAGAAATTCGTAGAACTCTAAATGTCATGGGACAAGGTAGAACTATTTTCGTCATATCTTGTGATTAAGAGCTTCATTTTGTATGAGAATTGTTACATTCGCTTGTATTCCCAAAGGCTACATTTTTCAATAAAGAAATATTTTGTTTGGAGGGAGAACCATGAAATCTCAGGAGGAGTAAACAAAAATGTAGTTCATTTTATTTCAAAGTGCTCAACCGCCTCACCTACTCAATTTAAATTCATGAATGAGGTCCATGCCCATGCCTATGAATTATGATGGTATGTTGTAGAGGAAAACAACGATCTATCTTGAAATTAATTGTGACAAGATCTATGGGTGGCAAATTTTTATTCATTCATTTCAATTTCAAACTCAACCTTCCTCCTATCTCTTTTTCTCATTCTCATATTCTATAAATGTAAATGTAGAGGCACATTATAAGTGTTCCCTTCATCAATTTTGTAGGCTCTACCTTAGAGCCACATATTTTCTCACCTCTAGATCTCTGCAACTTCATATTTTACAATATATTTCTAACCTCTACTCTGTAAATGTGATGGATACATTATGAATGCAATACATCTATGTTATTTTCCCTCTAAATGTTTTGTGTTCATTGTGGATGTTTTCCCTCTTATTTTCCTTAAGTTTTATTCACTTGTATCTTTCAAAACTCGTGTTTCCATTAAATTCTTTGCATATACAATTGTTTATGTCTTTCAAGGTTAGATGCAAGCCCTATCTTAGTGTTAATGCATCGTCGTTATTTCATTTTATATATTTTTACTTTCTCTCAACCCTATATCATGTGTGTTTTTATCTAATTATAGATTTAGTTGCATTTTGATTAGTTTAGGTTAGTTGTGTTGAGCTAGGATAGAAGGAACCAACCTTCTCTAGAGGTTTTTCTCAAGGAGCAAGGTCCCACACCTTGAATACAATCCCATGTTAGCTGAAGTATTTTATCTTCCATGATCAAACCAAGGGTGTTACTTGGTCACAAAGCAGTTCCTTAGGTAAGTGGTGAAGTAAGACTAGTAAGTAACATGTGTGGTTGAGTAGGGTATCTATATGATTCTAAAAGGACCATGGGTATCTTATAAATGATAATTTATTTTAGGCCTTGAGATAAATCATAGTGAAAGATATGTGGATCATATTAGCATGTATGTCTAGTGAAATTGGTTATTGATATGGTTAGAATTATCAAAATAGTGTATTTTTGGGTACTTATGAATAAAAGGATCAATCGTACCATGGACCATGGTACCAATGGTTATCCAAGCATTTATAGTTCATGTAGGCATCACTCCCGATATTCATTGTCTTAAGGATATTTTTAATAGAAACACGTAAATATGAGGGCTACTAGAGGGGACACATGAATTCAAATGTCTAAGTCAGCGATAGTATCAAGAAATGAGTGTGATGTTTATAGGAATTCATATATCAGTATGCATAGTAGTGATTAGTTCATAGATTTTATGTTCATCCAATTATTTGTATGGAAAATAATCCTTTAATATAGTATATTCTTGAGGCATATGTGAAGCATCTATGGTCAATTATGTTATGTTCTATAAAAGGTAGTGGATGTGTAGGTATGGAATTACTAAGATTGTGTGACATAATAATCTTTGGGAGCCAAAGCATGACTATTAATATATGGAGTGAGATCTCACCTACTACATGTGGTAAAGGAAACTCATCTAGATATGTGTGGGATATGTAGTAGGAATGTTAAATAATGGGGAATATTCTAGTGGGACTAGATCATGGTGTTTGTAATTACATATCTTGGGTACATGGTTAATTAGAAAAGATGATATCATCATTATTAATGAGTTCCTAGATTGATTGATGTAATGAGAAGCACTTATTTGTGGATTTTCCATGGCATCAATGGTAGTTATAAAACATTATACCTTTAAATCTCATACCCCACTATTTTTTATATCAATGATAGTTGGTGGAGGTAACTAAATGGAAATTGTATTTGAGGATATTTTTAGAATCATGTGAAAAAACTACATTAAATGGATTCATTTATTCTTTAGAGGTGTGTCGATTATAATATGTTGAGGAATGAGTTGAAACTTAGGTGTAGGTGAGACTAGGGGATTTAGGATAAGATTTATAGTAAAAATTGGGTTCAATATATGCATAGTATAGTCATGCGACATATTATTATTATATGGAAAAGAATGATAAGTCTTTATAGTTTCATATTTATTTTAGCCCTTTATACTAAAATTGCATGTTTTTTCATTACCCTATCTACTTATAGTTTTGGAATAAATTCCATGAGTATGATACCCAATATCAAATTGGAAAAATCTAAATCCTAGGGGCAAAAATGAAACAATAGGTTGCATGTATAAATAAGTAAGCGGGTTCACCAAAATTAATATCAAAACTAAGATTAATATAAATATGATTAATTAATTCAATTGTAAATAATGATATACGATGGTAAATACAATAAACATGGTAAGTACAACAATCCTAAATCATGGGTTGAAAATTATGATCATTTATGGATTTTACAAGCTATATAAAATGAATTAGGGTTAGGGTTAGAAATATTGCATTATTATGTGAGGTCTAGAAGTGTGATAAAGATTTATGAAACTATGATAATATGTTATGTAGAGTTTTATTATTGTGCTTAAAATTCTAGGGATTTTGAAATGTTCTCTTGATAGAATCACCCAAGCCAAATAGAATAGAATAATTTTGTCATTATGTGGTTGATTTGATTTATAATGTTTTGATCTATAACTCAAATGTGTCATGTGTCCCTAGATCTAGAATATTTTATCATAATGTGGTGATTGCACTACGAATAGTTGCTTCTTTTATTCAAACATTACTTCCCTCTTATGGCATGTAAAAGGTTAGTTTGGATTTGAGTTGAATTTCCATAGTGATACAAGTACATAGAATAATAAAAAAATGAATAGCACCTTTTGATTTGAAAGGTACAAACAAAAGCTTCTATAAAACTAGTTTTTCTAAGCTTTATAAAGATAGCGAGAAAATAACTAATCCATGGGTATTTTATCCATTGAGTGATGACCCTTCCACTTGAAATTTAATGGGGACTAGTTCTATATCGGGTTAGAAAGACCTTAATAAGGCTTCCAACACTTGGTAATTATCTTTGACTTTAATTATATTATATGAGAGTTATCGAGGGTGGACAATAGAGATGCATTCATACTTATAGCTTATTATAGTGATATAAGGATTTGATGATTTAGTGATAAGGGCCAAATTTTCATCTTAAAGTATGCTTGAATATGTTCCCTTAGATGATCTAACATGTCTCTAATGAGTTAAGGTTTATGTGTTTTACATTTGGGCTATGTAAATGATTTTCCATTCAATCGACCCTAAGGTGGCTGAAGTAACTTGTGCATTTCAAAATTTGATAATTGCAAGTATAATGGATAAAAACATCATTCATGGAGAAGATCTTGTGAGTTGATTTTTTCATCTTCCAGGAGATTTCATCTTATCTTAGATTGGGACATGATCAAATACATGATTTAAATAACTAGGAGTATGTAGATGTGTTATGTATAGAGTGAATTAGTTTCGAAACAAAAGCTAAAGGAAAATTTTAACCTAGTGGACTTAGAGTGTGGGAATTGAGTGAGATGTCCTTGGATTAAGTCAACTAAGTGTATAAATGAGATAATGTTGGGATAAATTCCAAATGATTATTTCCAAGTTCCTCAAGAGAAAATTCTACGTACTACATTAAATTATAAAATTAGTTATGGTTTTCAAATATTAGGCTCAAACTTCCTCCTTATTTCAAAAAAATTAAGATAGAAATCTCATGAAATCACATACTTCCCTTTGCCTCATAAAAGTTTGATTATAGATGGAATTACCACTAAATTGTATAATCTTATCTAGGACTTGATTACCGATTTTTGTAGAATAGAAGTTTTTATCACCATTAAGAAATATAATGTTTGAATTTCAAGTCTCTTTTTCCCTTCAGTTGCTCAAATTTCATCAAATGTGGACTTCGCAAAAATGGTCCTACATTGTCTCAACCTTGACCTACACCCTTCATCTATTTGAAGGGGTAGGATTCAAACCGTTGATATGCCTATTAGGTTATGGAGCTGTTTTCATATGAGAAAGTGTTCAAGACTCAGACACGGGGTTTGGGGCGCTAATCCCCAAGAAAAAAAAATTGGCCTTAAAATGTGCCCGATATACCGGGAAACATTTTTTCTCATATGGGCAAGATTTTTTACCCATAGGTTTATGGGACGGTTTTGGCCCATGGTTTTAATACCCATGGTTTTTGCAAAACTGCTTAAGCATTGGTCTACTTATATGGTTTTATGCATATGGTAGCTATAATGTAACATTACGGATGTGTTTGAATTGGGTGTGAATTTCAGAGAGTTTTTTTAGCATAGCCCAAACAGATCTCGGGGTATTGTATAAAGAGAGCAAATGGCTTGTAATAAAATCGAGAAAGTGATTCTTGGTCGACGTAGCCTAAATTGGGTGAACCACGTTAAATATTATCTCTTTGTGTTGTGTTATTTTATTTTACACTTTTATTTGAGATCTGTAATATTTTCTCGCATATCGGTTTTTCTTCATTACATGATTCTATGAGGGATTATTACTCGCATATTTTATCTATTATTTCTGACAATTGGTATTAGAGCCTAGTTTGGTTTGCTAAAGTGTTGAATTCACAGGAAAGTTTTATCTTGAGTGGGAGTTATGGCAGATGATGGAAGATCAAGGTTGATAAATTCAATGGGAAAAATTTCATTCTTTGGAAGATATAGATGGAATATTACCTTTATCGAAGGATCTTTATATTATATTGCATATGAGAAGGTGAACAAACCCTCAAGCATGACAGATGTGGAATGGGATTTGCTAGATAGGAAGGCACTTGGGACAATCCGGTTGTGTCTTACATCTTCGGTATTATTTAATGTTTCAAAAGAAAAGACTACAAAAGAACTGATGGATGCATTAGGGAAGTTGTATGAAAAACCTCGCCTCAAATAAGATATTTTTAATGAAAAAGTTGTTTAATATGAAGATGTCTGAGAATGGTTCAGTAGCAAATCATTTAAATGATTTTAATATGGTTGTAAATATGCTAGCTTCGGTTACAATAGAATTTGATGAAGAAGTTAGGGCTTTATTAGTTATGTGCTCTTTACCTGAGAGTTGGAATAACTGTAATGGCGGTAAGAAACTGGGGCCCAACTAACTCAAATTTGAAGTTTGAGGATGTTGTAGGGTGATTCTAAATGAGGAAATGCGAAGAAAAAGCTCCTGGGAATCTTCTACTTTTGTCAAACATTTCTCTTTCAATCTCAATCATAACAATACTAACAATCACAACACTAGCACTCATTATGATAACTCTTGGTACATCAATCACAACCATAATGTCATCAATGATGGTGTCATGGATAATCACAATATGCCTAACATACATGACCAATCAATCAAAATCCAATCATACAACCTAGCAAAGACACTACTCCATGCAAAGTTAAACGTAAGTTTACACCCCTCGGAAAAATTCTCTATAGTATCTTTCATCAACTCAAAGAGGATAGGATCATAAAATATCCACTTATAAGACCTTGGGTTAAAGGAGAACCTAAGCCATACTGGTACAAACCTCATACATATTGTGATTTTCATCGCATTGATGGCCACTCAACAAATAAATGTGTGTGTTTTAAGAATTATGTCCAAGACTTAATTGACGATGAAGAGATCTTTATAGAGCTTGATGACAAAGCTATCGCAACCAAAGACACGTCAACTACTAAAACTTCTCAAGAAGATTTGAATGTTGTCCCCACTTCTATACATACCGATATTTAATAAGATCATGACGCAAAGTCAAGTATCTCTCAATCAAAATCAATATATCTCTTCTATAGATTTTCTTCCTTTAGTCCCAATAGATACTAAAATTGTTTGCATGACAATGACCTTCTACCACCAAATGAGAGCTTTAATTTTCTTCAAGACTCCATTTCAACCCTTGATATAATTGTAGACACTACAGAATATGGTCCATCATCAAGCACCATTGAGCTTGATTTTATTCTTTCACTATCAGCTCCTATGCCTAATATCCCTAGCCTTTTTTTTGAAACATGACCACCACAAGCTTACACACTTTCAACAACGTAGCCTTCCATGTCTGCAATCCCTCAAATGATCAATCTTGTAGGCATCTCATCAATGATGACCCTTACATGTCAATACATCTACATGTGTACACTCCATGAGTTGTGTATACCCAGGAATATCCTTACACAACCTTTTCAAGATTTAATTACAAATATATCATCAAATCAATTAATCCACAACCTCAATAGAGAAACATTGAATATACTCTATCTGACCTTATAAGGAGCCTCGGTGTACATCTAGAGATCAATCCTTCTTTCCTCGTACTCTTTCACTCATAGGTGAATATAAATCTCAACATATTCTCTGCCTCGACAATCCTCTTCTAACATCACATAGATATTTCGATCTCATCGAAGATTTATCCAATCACACATCCATTGACTTGGACCTTTTCCACCCAAGTCTCATACTTCAAGACTCATTGAATCCTCATATTCCCTCCTTTGACTTGGACCTTGTCTACCCAAGTCTCGTACTTCAGGACTCATTGAATCCTCATATTCCCTCCTTTGACTTGGACTTTATCCACCTAAGTCTCATACTTTAGGACTCATTGAACCTTTGGATTCACTCCTTTGACTTGGATTTCATCTCGCTAAAGTCTCGTAAATTGGACTACTCTCATCAATCATTCATCGCAAATATTTTGATCATATCCTTTGACTTGGACCTCTTCCGCCCAAGTCTCATACTTCAGAGTCGTTGAATCTTTATATTCACTCCTTAGACTTGGATTTCATTCACCTAAGTCTCATAAATTCGAACTACTTCCATCTATCATTCATCAAAAATATTTTGATCATCTCCTTTGACTTGGATCTCGTCGCCCAAGTCTTGTAAGTCAGGACCATTCCATTTTCATAAATGTGGATGTCTTTCTTGATGATTCCATCGCAATATATGATCTATCAAAATTAGGAAAAATTCAAAAGCATTAAAATAAAATAAAATTGTGTATTAAACCTTTCATTAAGGCATTGTTTGAAAACAAAAAGTGGAAAATCAAGTGCAAGTAACATTAAGCATTCCATCTATTGGAAGATTTCTTAATCATACCATTATCATATTGTTTCATTCTTCACCTATCAGACACAGGTTAAACTTGTTCCTCTTGGGCATTGTGTGTCTGATCCCTGTTATGGTTTCTACCATTTCAGATATTTTTACCTACGGTTTTTCTTGAAGCATAATGCGATGGAAAATCCTCCTTTTACACAAGCACTTTCTTTAATAGAAAGCACTAAACTTCTTTACCCAGACCTTTTTATCATCCATCTCAGTCTACGGTGTTAAACCCTTGCGTCCTACTAGTCGCATGTGGCTAAGACTTGGGGAGAATGTTCCTTCCCAACAAGCACATTATCGAAAAACAAGGCCAAATCAATCTAAAAATCAAAAAAATCAATCATTACACCTTTCATCCTTCACAGTCTTCGGTGATAAGCCCATACTTCTCACTAGTAGTATGAGATTGGGAATAGAGGAAGGTGCCCTTACTCACCTACATTTTGTCTTGATGTTGAGCCCTTGTCTCTTACTAGTGACATGGGGCAACATGTAGGGGTTCCTTCACAAATTCAATCAATAAATCCTTTATAAAATATGAATCAAAATTTCTTGATCAACAAGAAGTAATTTAGTTGCTCATGTTAAAGAGAGACAACAATTCCTTCAACCGAATCTTGCCAATCAGTAGGCCATCAACGGATCTAAGTCTAGTCAAAACCTATAAAGTGGAATCATCTTGGAATTGGTCAGATAATCTTGATTAAATATGAGTTAAATTATTCTTACATGGATCATTGTTACACCTTATGTCTTAGATCTAATATCTTCACATGCATATCACTATTCACCTCGTTTTACATCTTTCTTGGCTCTTTGTGATGAGCCCTCACATCTTCCTAGTTGTGTGGAGTCACGAGTGGAGTGATACATCCTATATTTACATCATCTACATTTCTTCTAATGGAATTGAATGCTTCTAATTGTTTGCACTTACGTTCAAGTTGTGTAACCCCTTTTACCGAGTCAAAAATATAATAACATTCAAATATGTTTCCAAAACCAAAAACATTAAAATATGTTTTCAAAAATACAAAAACATTCAAATATGTTTCAAAAATAAAAAACATTCAAATATGTTTCAAAAATCCAAAAACATTCAAATATGTTTCCAAAACTCAAAAACAATATTAAATTATTCCAAAAATAACAAAAAGTGTAAAAGCTGACAACAAGCAAAACATTCAGAAAATATTTGACCAAATCTCAAAGCAATTGTGTAACACTGATTCATCAATTTCTCCATTTGTGATGCTCACCATGATCGTTCCATATCATCTTTCGATAATAATTTTTCTTTCCCATGGTGTATATCTATGCTCGAGGAAATCATTTAGCCTTTTGTGATATAACTTTGCTTAGGGCTCATGTGGATTAAATTCACTACAGAATCAACCTTCAATGGGATCTAACAAGAGTTTTTTGGAGTACCTAAGCATCACTTTTCTCTTTGTCCCGATCCAATCCTCTCATGTTCTAAGTTATCACTCAATGGCATCCATATTTGTCTAGTTCTTCAATGTGGAACACATTTGGAGTGTCATTAGATGTCATTATTGTAAATTGTGTTGTACTATTGCGGTTTTTCAACATTATGAAGATGCTTTTTCTTCTTTCAAAATTCAAAAAAAAGAAAATTACAAATTTTTCAAAAAATATTCATTTATCAGAGTAAATCCTACAATTGGAAAACCCTTAAGGTGAATTTTTCAACATTTCAATGTAATCTTGATAAATTCATACCTTCATCTACCCTAGCGATTATTCCAATATTACAACTATCATTTTCTTCCCTTTTCATGATAGGCTAACTCGCTTTGGGAAAGTCACAAAATTATTTTTACTTTGTGATATAACTTCACCTAGGGAAAATTTTCTTAGATCATTTATCAAACGGATCTAATAAGAGTGTCTCGAGGAGTTTCTAAGTATACTCCACTCTTCCAATCTAATCCTATTCCCACCTTGGGAGCATTTGCATCTACTTAATCATCATTATGGTACGCATTAGGGGCATAGTTGATTGTCTTCTTTTTTACGTTGTGTTGCATTGTTGATTTTTTTTCTTGGACCACCATTCAAGTAGTGTGATAACATCTTGGTTCCTTTATAACCCCGATGTCCGCACTTCTTGTTCATATTGGGCTTATTATCCTTTATATATTTTCATTGTTTGTGTGTGTGTGTTTTTTTTTTACGCGCATCTAGGTTAACCATCTTGATTCTTTCATAATCATGGTGATAATCCTATTGTGTAATAAAAATAAAGGTTTATCTTATATTCACACTCTCCAAATTGCGCTCATGCTACGAGCACAATTCCTCCCATCCTCATTGTTCAACTTCCTTATCTCTTTCCTATCAAGTGGTTATCCACCACCTTGTTGTGTCATCCACCCACTTGAGGGGGAATTCCCTCTACCATTCTACTCGTTAGGGCATCAAATGTTTACCGCTTGCCTTCCGCTCATTAATCTACATACGTCTACTATCTTTAAAGCACTATTACTTCTCAATAGCACTTTAAAGAGGGAAAATGTAGACACCCTAAAAATACATACATATTTCTATCCTACTTCTATCTAATTAGAATTAATTAAATTAATTTCGTCATTCAAAGACTCCCTTTTTAGAATTAATTTCATCTAATTCATATTCCTGCTCTTTGGAATAAATTAATTTAATTCTACCATGCTCTTGGAATTAATTAAATTAATTCCTAACACCTTCTAGCTAATATAATTAAACATTTATTTATTTAAATGGTTAATTATCTCCTCACAATTAAATACTAATTAAATTTAGTTATTTAATTCCACCTATTCCAGTCAACTACACTTGAACTACACTTCCCTATCCCACTTGGACTCCACTTCTAGATTCCTAGAAGTGTGGGAAGCGATGAATTATACGTACAATTCAATTGTCGGATGTAACTTCTATTATTCCAAATGTCTCGCCCTATAAATGTGCAACTATTATTGCCAATTCTACTTTCTAACCCGGGTGATTCAACCATTAACTTGGAGCTTAATCAATCTCAAATCCACCTTTCATGGCTCTACCCTCAGCTATAAAATCAAGCCATTTCCTTTGTAAATCCATCCTAGAGCTTTGAGCAAATTGCATCCAACTTTTTCCAATTTGACATCCACATCCTTTTGAAATCTTCTTGTAGCATCTTAAAATCCGTTTGGAGAAGTAATATCAAAGAGCATCCACAATCCAAACTATAACAAGATCAAACAATCTTAAAGCTTCTATGATCTTACTTGAGGTTTGTAAGAATCCTACATTGAAGGTAATATCTACTATTATTTATTTACTTTCTTTTTCTATGATTTTTCCTTGCATACAAGTACCATGCTACCTTCTATCGATGCATCATGGATTAAATTTTTACCTTATAAAAATGTACTCCTTCACACTCAACTAATTTTTTTCACAACTTCTTAAACTAACCCAACTCGTAATCTATAGGTAGAAAGTTCCCTTTCATCTTCAAAACCATGCATTTCTATTTTATTATCTTATCTTTTCCTTTCCTATTGCAGTCCAACTAAACCTCCTTCCACAAAAACACCACATGATCATTCAACTTATTTTTTTCTATCCTCACTTTCCAATCATCCACAACATCATTAAACTCAAATAATTCTTCTATCTCTATGACCAATCAACAATTTCCTCCATATTTAGTGTTCAAAAAAATAAAGTTCCTTCATTCGCACTCCTTGACCAATCCTTATTTCAACCTTTAAGCAATGTACCTTCTATGTCATTTGCATCTTCTTGCATTGGGATTTCTCTAACTATACCACCTATAGGTGCTTCTTGTGCTCTATAAGGTATTTTTTTATTCTTATAAATCACTCACAACATCTCTTGAGATGATTCCTCTACTATGCTCCTCTTCTATAATCATCAATCTATCCCGCTTTATTTGCAACATCTATGTGATCTCCTTAAGTATTTCAAATATGTTATTAATTTCACACTCTTTTTCCCAGCCCTTCCATGAGGTATATTTCTTAGTAGATCCCCAATCTATTTTTGCACTCTCACTAACCTATGTATACCTCATACTAGTTTTCCTATATTCTCTACATACCTTACAAGATGGAGAACTTATTCTCAAACTCCAAAATTTGTGCCTTGCTCTAAAACCAAATCATACAAATAGGTAGGTGGGTTTCTAATAGGGAGCCACCACACCATGTATTATTTATAATTACATAGAAAAATCACATCAAGGTAATATATATTAGAACACGAACAACTACTCAACACCAATTTTGACCAAAAAAATTTATATTAAAAATAATTCACCAAGGTTCATTTTAAGACACCTCTATAAAATTGTAGGTGGAAAATACCTAGCAAATATCCCCAGAACCAGTTTCAGCGAAAGGTGAATTTGATATATTCCAAAACTAAATTTTCACCTGGTTTTTCGAGCTAGAGAAATCAGAGTTCCAGACATGGTTGCACCATTGACACGCGACAATACGACGTCAATAACCATCCTTGACGTGTGTCAAGACAACGTCAACAGATCCCATTGACGCGCGTCAATGGACTCTGTTGACGTGCGTCAATGGCCCTCTGTTTACATGTGTCAATGGCCTCTGTTGACGTGCATCAATGGCCTACGTTGACATACGCGCCAATGGCCTCTATGATGCGCGTCAATGGGAACTATTGATGCACGTCAATATAGCCCCGTTGATGTGCATCAATGGGATATGTCGACACACGCGTTAATAGACTCTGTTGACGCACGCGTCAAGAGAGCCCATTGACGCACATCAATAGAACCCATTGACACGCGTTAATAGATCCCATTGATGCACGTCAACAGAGGCCATTGACGTGTGATTTGGCCTATAAATACCCTCCCCCAGTCATTTTCTCATTTACACTTTCTCGGCTCTCAATTTTTTTGCAGGTATCCCTCATTGTCAAAGACGCAAGCACAACTATAATGTCGACTTCACATGCTTCCCAACCGCAAGCTCAGGAAAAAAATCAAGAAGAGAATCCAGTCCAATCCATGGTCAAGATCATCTACAGGAATCCCTTGTGCCCTCACATCAATATTATTTTAAAGATGTCTTCCGAATATAAAGATTTGATGGATGCATGTGAGTTTACAGGGCTCGTTGATATGCCCCATTTCGAAACAGATCTGGATATTTTGAATTACCTTCTCTCATCCTACAATTCAGAGGATGGCCTTTTTTATGTGACTCTGAATGATGGCCGAATGTTCCAATTCAGTATCGAAGCAAATGACATCCATCGGTTTACGGGCCTTCCGTTCAGAAATTTACCAATTGTTACAATGAAGGCAACACTCCTAGAAGAAGACAAGAAATTTCTCGAATCAACGTTCAGTTTCCATGTTGATTGTAAGTATAATTCGTTTTAATTCATCATTTTTATTCTGTTTTTTATTCTGATACAATTTGGTGTTATAAATTTATATTAATTCTCACTATTTGGCATTTGCAGCTCATGTCAATAAATCCAGGTGTGGTGTGGATACGCAATCAATTGCACACCACTTTCTTGCTGCAATTATTTCATTTTTTCAATCCAGAATAGTTTTGCAGGGTCGCCAAACAGATATACCAAATTGGGCCATTGCATACATAGTTGCCACTATCTCAAAACAAAAATTGATTGGTGCACCTATCTATAAAAAAAAAAAACTGACATAACAAATTCAAAACTTTCAGAAAAACCTGTCATTTATTCCACAAACTATCTCCTCGGCCTTTATTACGAGGCACTTTTAAATTTAAAAGATAAAAAAATTCCTACTTGCACTGACGAGGAGTTGATGAAGTTTTCAATTCCATTTAAAGAACAACGGTATAAACTATTTAGTTTTATTTCAATTTTGACATTTTTTGCACATGAGTTATTAACAATTTATGTTTTTGAGAGAAGATTTATTGAAGCCCTTCCCAAAAAAAAAGGCGTTATCAAGAGGAAGAGGCTAAACATGTTGAGGCTTGGGAGACTCCCAATCTGAAATGGAAGCTCACTCCTCTCCGAACCCTCAACAGTTTGAACTCGTTAAACGCCAGAGAAGTAATACCTTCTCATATATTATTTACAAATTCTAAATTTGTATATTTATTTTTCAATTTAAATTTTAACCAAATGAATTGACATAACATTTAATGTTGATGACATTGCAGGGACTTTGGACCATACACATGTTTCAGAAACTCAACCTTCTTCCCCAACTCACTCCATATAGTCGCATGCATTTGTATCTTCTAAACAACCACCAAATACAACTCCTACACGGCCACCCTTAGCACCGTGAAAAACTACCCCTCGACAATAAGGTACAACTTTTTAATAGTATGTTTAATTTCGTAGTTTTTGCCTTTTTGGAATTTTTCTATTTTTCATATTTTTCTTGTACTTTTCAGCACATTACAGTCCTTCTAATCAAACAGTGGCACCGACACCCACTCAACCAATCATTTTTAAAATGCCAACTAGAGGAACAGTGAAAAAGAACATTGGTAAACGCATGCCAATTGCTCCAGCCCCTAGCAGGACACTAAACATTGCCTCCTCCTTTCGAATTCCAATGCTCTCACTTGGTGGCTTGCCCAGTGCAATGGGCATATCAGTTTTGAACAATATAAATTTAGATGAATATTATTTGGGCATTGATAGCAATGACCCAACTGGTTTTTTCAATACCCGTGAGATGATTCAAGGCCAACAAGTATACTTCAATTTAAATATGCTTTACAATATTGAATTACATTTCAATTTAAATTTATTTATCTGAATCTTGATTAATTTTATCACAAACAAGATCAGGCCACCCAAAGGCAGAAACAAGTAGCAGTTGATCTTGCCGAAAGCCCCCATACTTCTCCAGCAAGATCATCTTCATTAGATTCAAATAGTGAACAGTTGCTACCTTTTCCTTTGGAAAACTTAATTGGTTATGATTTTCAATCCCATATCAGTGAGTTTATTCTACCTCATATCAATCAGCTTATAGAATGGGAGGAAGGGCTAAAGTTCTTATCAATGAGATTAATCAACCTACAAAGATGGATTCCTTACGAGAATACCCAAGTAAGAAGTAAGAAGTGGGACCGTCACGCATAACAACAACTATAAAGATGACATTTTGGATAAGTCATTAAACAAATTGGAAAATATTAGTGCCGAGGCCCAGGCATATTTTAACAAATGGTCTAAGGACAAGGATCTGGTAGCAATTGCAAATGCCGAGAGAGATAGAGCGGTTGTAAGTACTATCACTTTCAAACAATCATTCTTGTTAATTTGAAATTTTATTTTTAGTAATATGTTGAATTGACATTACTCTTTTTGTGCAGTTGAAATATGAAAATTTGAAGAGTCAAGCAAAGGTATTCCAAGTTCACTTGGAAACAGTGAAGAACAGTTTATCCGCAGCAAATAATTTGAAGGAAAATATTGTTTTGGTTAACAAACAAAACAATACACTAAAGTAGATAATTAAAGAGCACGGCTTCGACCCTAAAATATTATTCAAAGCTAAGGCAGAAAGCTGATCCAAATTTGTTGTCGCATGGAGATGCGACAAATCAAGAAGAAAGAATTTTAAAAATTTGGGGAGTCTTTGCTGGAAGATCTTATAAGTTCGGGGTTATTTTCATTTGTTGGCGAAAGGGTATAGCCACAGTGGAAGAAACCGTTGGGGAAAGGAGCACAGGAGTAGAAATGGATAAAGAAAAAGAGGGTTGAAAACTTGAAACTTTTATTATTGTGGAAACTTTAAATATTGAGTGTGGAAACTTTTAATATTGAGTATGGTATTTGAATTTAATTATATGGATTTGATAGCCTTTTAAAATTTGAAATACTATATAATCTTTAATTTTGATTGCATATGGATTTGATATGGAGTTTATGCTTTTTGGTTTACTCTTAATGGTGATTGCATTAGATGGGGATGAATCATGATGATGTATGTTTCTTGTTTACTTGGATTATCATGAATTGTATGTGGACGTAGATGATGAATGATGATAATGGATAATTGTTTTACAAACATGGAATGATGATAGATGATGATGAAAGATGATGAATGACGATAATGATATGATATATATGGACGATGATCAATTTAATGTGGACGTAGATTTAGCTTCAAGCACGATAATTCTTCTTCTCTAGACATTTAAACTTGTTTTAAGATAATTCTTCTTCTCTATACTTGTAATGATATGATCATAATGTCATTAGAATGGATATAGATGATAAATAAATGGAATGTGTTATAATGGATATAGATGACATTAATGATTAGAATGGATATAGATGAAATTAGAATGGATATACTTGTAATGATATGATTATGAATTGTTTTAAAAACATGGAATTGTTTTAATAAATTTAAATTAGATAAATAATTGTTTTAATAATAATTGTAGTGTCAGGACTCAGGATTATGATAATGATATGGTGATGATATGATATATATGGATGATGATGAATTTTATGTGGATGTATATTATAAATTGTATAATGTATCGTGGATTATGAATTGTATAGTATAGAAATATCTTCCTCTCTGTAAAGTTCAATTGTCATTTTATCCACGATTAAAAATATATATCAAAGCATTTTTCAAATATAAAAATAAATTAAACATAATTGTAAGAAATCAAGAAAGAATCATCCTTTGGTAAGAAATTAAACATAATTACAAATATGATAGGGTTTAACTTACCTCTTGTGTATTAGATTGTTGTGAAATCATCAATGGTAATGTGCTAGAACTTTGTTTTAAAAAAACTCAACACGAGAAATGGATTAGTAGATAGAGGGGTGAGTTGCCTGACATTGTCAGTCCCGAGAAGTACCAACTTCCTCGGATGGATGTCAACCCACGTTTTCCAAAAAAATAAAAGATTGTATTTGAATAAATGTAAATATATAGACCTGTAACATCTTTAATGATAACAAGAGCTGAAAAAATGTAAAGTAACAAACAATAAGATTAAGGTGAAGAAGATACCTATTTAAAATTGAAATCATCACTGGTAATGTGCTAGATCTTTGTTTTAAAAAAACTCAACACAAGAAATGGATTAGTAGATAGATGGGTGAGTTGCCTAACATTTTCAGTCAGAAGTAACAGCTTCCTCGGATGGATGTCAACCCATGTTTTCAAAAATAAAAATATTGTATTTAAATAAATGTAAATATATAGACCTGTAACATCTTTAATGATAACAAGAGCTGAAAAAATGAATAGTAACAAATAATAAGATTAAGGTGAAGAAGATACCTCTTTAAAGTTGAAATCATCACTGCCACTAGTAATGTGCTAGATCTGTGTTTTAAGAAAACCCAACACGAGAAATGGATTAGTAGATAGATGGGTGAATTGCCTGACATTGTCAGTCCCGAGAAGTACCAGCTTCCTCGGATGGATGTCAACCCACATTTTCAAAAAAAATAAAAAGATTGTATTTGAATAAATGTAAATATATAGACCTGTAACATCTTTAATGATAACAAGAGCTTGAAAAAAATGTAAAGTAACAAACTATAAGATTAAGGTGAAGAAGATACCTATTTAAAATTGAAATCATCACTAGTAATGTGCTAGATCTTTGTTTTAAAAAAACTCAACACAAGAAATGGATTAGTAGATAGATGGGTGAGTTGCCTGACATTGTCAGTCCCGAGAAGTAACTTCCTTCGGATGGATGTCAACCCACGTTTTCAAACAATAAGATTAAGGTGAAGAAGATACCTCTTTAAAGTTGAAATCATCACTGCCACTGGTAATGTCCTAGATCTGTGTTTTAAGAAAACCCAACATGAGAAATGGATTAGTAGATAGATGGGTGAATTGTTCGACATCACAATTCCGAGAATACTAGCTTCCTTGGATGGATGTCAACCCATGTTTTCAAAAAAAATAAAAAGATTGTAGTTAAATAAATTTAAATATATAGACCTGTAACATCTTTAATGATAACAAGAGCTGAAAAAAATGTAAAGTGACAAACAATAAGATTAAGATAAAGAAGATACCTATTTAAAGTTGAAACAATCCATTATCAATAGCTTCATCAAACTCGATGTTGTCTTCTGTAGAATGTGATGATGAGCCAATTACACTCTCAAGGTTGGGAATATTTGTACTTGTAGTTGTATTATTCACACCTCTTCTTTCAGCAAAGGAATTCCAATGCGCAATTGCTCTATCGAACGGAAAGGTTTCGATGGAGTATCGAGAAACATAACACCTCATGCAACTTTCCATATTTTTATCCAACATGTTTCTCAGTTTTGATTTTATAAATGATAATGCACTAAAAACCCTTTCGTCCTCCACAAACCCCAAAATCATTGTTTGGCATAACTCATATAATCTGAAATATTCACTGATATCTTCTTGTAAGATAGAACTTTGATAGATTCCTCACCACAACCTTGTAATAGCACCACTTTCAGAAGGTTTGTCTAAAATTTTATATTGGTTCCTCATTGTTGTTGCAAAATTTTTTGATTGAAACTTTAATAAATCAGCATTCAGTATACCTTTGATTTCCATACCCTTGAGCTTTGAAGTCTTTGTAAATTGTTCCATTATTGTACCCATGGATTTATGGAAATGCTTTTTGAAAAAGTCTGCACGGCCACCTTGATATTCTAAAATTAGGATTCATCACACCCATGGCTTCCATAATTTTATCTTTACTGTAAACGTTCCTAATTTATGATGACAAGGTTTACGAAAAATTTTTAAGCTTTATTCTTTTTCAACTATAATCAGACTCAAAGAGATTACGTGTCACGGGAACATCTTCTCGTTCCGATCCTGTAATATCTTAATGTTTTTACAAAATGTGCAGTGGTATTTCCCTCCCATTAACAGTGATGCAGAGGTGATCGTGGATATTAAATCTCAAAAAGGTGCTAGGATTTTTAAGATCTAATAAAGCTTTCCAATTCTCAAAAATAGGTGCATCAAAACTATCTTGGGAAAGATCAATATATCAAGACTTTGACATACCATTTTTCTCATCCGTATAAAATCCACAAAATAGATTAATCTTCCCCTGTGCATGCTTCATCGAGTGTATTGATCTCCTTTAACATTGGAAGAATACCAACCAATGTAAGAAATGTCTCCAAATCAGTTAAAGGGACCAACAAGTCCCTCACCCTATCAACTTCATGATGATATTTTGCATGAAACCAACCAATGAAGGATACTCCTCATGAACTCTGCATGTAGGTTCATATAAAGAGATCCATCTAGTCTCGACATCCTTAGAAGTTTTTGCCATCTCGTAATTCCAATTACAAATTTTGGAACTCGAGAAATCGCTTTGGGTCAGCTTTGACATATAGGCATGAAGTTCTCTTATAAGGTCTTCTAATTTAGCAACATTTTCGTGGTTGCTTACCATTTTATATGCTAAATTCATTATGTGAGCCATACAATGAATTGGTAGCATATATGGGGCCACTTTTGTTTGTAATCTAACACACAGCCCTATTCGGTGACCCTGCATGATAGATGCACCATCTGCTCCAATGCATACCAACTTCGTAGAAATTTCATAATCAATCATTCCAGCAATATCTTTCAAATGAGAAACAATTATTTTATTTTATGTAGGTGCAGTTTTCAACCATTTTCATAACACCCAATGATGATATGATTTTCTAAAGTATAGACGTGGATACATACCCATGCGGTGTTTTGATCATTGTCACTTCATCAATTGAAAGAGAGATAAACTTTGTTTTTTTACATTCTCTTTCAAATATTCCTTCTCTATCATCGAAAGGCATTTTCCATTTCCCATCCACTACTTTCAGACCAATGAGACTGAGGTACATTCAAAGCATTCCATTAAATTGATACAAAACTTTGAAATCGAGGAAATCTGAAATCGGTCTTCCTTTTTTTAGTATGTGAAATAGAGTAGAGAATTGTATGAATTTTGCATGTAGATTTGTTTCTTTCATCTTACCAATATGCGATGTGATCGTTCCTCCCTTTTCCAAGAGATGTCTGTGTTTTTTTTGCTCTGCCTCATATTCCACTACGTATCTAACATGCATGCATTCTTTTTCAGTTTTCCACTTATGTGTTTTGATTTTCTGGCCATCCGCCCCGTTACAGTCAAATATTGTTTTCCACAATGTTTTTCTATAGTGTCCAACTTCAGTTGCATTTTTTGTTGCTTTCCCAATTTCCACATACATATTGTACATGTACATTTAGATGGGATCTCTTCAAAATTAGATGATTGTATAGGTTTAATAAATAGAAATTTAGTTGCCCAATCAAACTTGTATGTCCTGCCAATGGTCCACATATTCTTGTTCGTTTTCAATGCTTTACTTTTTTGAGTAGAATTTTGAGCAATATCACAATCACCTGGTTTCCTCTTTCTTGGACCGGAGTTTGAATTTGATTTATGTGTTCCATTTTGCTGAGTATTTGTATGTGTGATATCTTGATGCACTTCTGGTTGCACCCCAACAGGAACAATATCTTCAAGATCTGGCATATTATCGTAGGTTTCATTTGTTTGACTTTGATACTGTGCAGAATGCATGTCCACCTCAATAATACCTTCCACACAGTCAGTATTCTGATTCTTTGTGGTGGCATCTATATGGTTGGTATTTTCAATATCTATATCCGTAGAGTTTCCAAAATACTTGAAGAGTGATTTCTGAGATTTCTTACTTACTTTCAGGTTCTTCACATTCTTTGAGCTAGCACCTTCCATTATTCTGAAGAGAGTCTTGCGTCAGCAAAAGAACCAAGTAGCGACTATGTCCACTATCTGAGGTCTTTATCATGCGTCAACCGCCTATGCATCCCGTCGCGCATCCACTGTACTAGTCCTATCGGTTATTATCGCATCAACTCGCCTTGTCATGTCAATCTGTTATGCCCTATCGCACGTCAAATCTCTTTGTCATGCATCAAACCTATTTATTTTTCACATGTCTACAATATCTCCTTGTCGTGTGTCTCTGCAATAACTCTTTGTCGTATGCTAACAATGTCCCCTGTGCGTCGGCCAACAACTAACCCTCACAAAGCAACAAAGTAATCTCTGGTGCTTAAGAGTATGCGAGTTCAAACTTCACAGTATTGGTAATTTGGTAAGCTACTTGAGGTATACTACCCAACGAATCACCTAGGTTTTTATAGGAGATGTTTTCAAATGAAGGCGAAGCCGACCCCTAAAAAAATATATACTATATATTTTAGGCGAATAGGACACCGACCCGCTCCGAAAAAATCACCTTTTCAAATTTTCCTAAAATGAAATTTTTGCCATATTACGAATATTCGCCACTAAAATTATCCATGTAATTCACACCAACAAAGACCATGGCCAATTATACATCCTTACACTCCAACCAAGCCCGCATGCACACAATGCCATAAGTATCCTACAAAAATCATACTTGAGCACAATCCACTACATGGAACTAGATTTCCAAACTCCAAGATACTCTTCTTTTAGATTTATGCTTATATCCTTCTTTTTCTTTATGAGTTCACACCTCGACAACCGAGAGTAGAGAACTAACTTATTAAGGCTCTTTGGAATTTTCCAATCGTCCTTTGTGAGCTTCGTGGCTTCAAATAATCTCCCTACAATTTTTTCAAACCTTATAATCACCTAAGTATTTTCTTTATGGATCCAAATGTAGAAAAAAAAATTGTGTGGCATCCTTAGTGTTCTAATGCATTTGTCAATAATCATGAAACCTCACAAAATTTCATAGTTTTTCTAAAGATTCCATAGTATTTCTGGACTGTGTAATAGGCCAAACATTACATAGTACAATTGCGCCTATGTAAACATAACACAATAAGCTTGCATATTCCACATAATGTAACACGTTACTATGATCCAACAATGAAATTATTCTTCTTTGTGCATCCATAAACAATGTGAAATGATCACAAAATGAAATGACTAACTACTTTTATTTTTGGTCAATACAAGACTCGCTTGTGAGCCCAATTTCTCTTAAATCAAAGGTTCTCATAAGATTCTTACTATCCAAAATAACACCTCCTTTGTTATTTTGTATGACTCATCAAGTTCAAGGCTAAGGAGATTCATCAATGTCTAAAGATGGATAAGTATAAAATCGTGAAGTGTAATTGCAGAGAGAACCAAATATTCCGTAGATTCTCAAAATCTCTGATTGAAGAACTAACAATCCAAGAATTTTGTTGGTCTTAAGATCATCTACCATGGGTGTGAAGGAGTTTCAGAGGCCATAAAGGATTTCGTATTTGTACAAGAACCAAAATTAAACTAAGTGTCAAATCCGCATGAGTCAAATTTAAAGAGAGGAAGAATTTTGTGGCAATGGTGATAATAGATGGTGCTTCAGAGAGGGAAATGAAACATTTCTTCTATTTGGGATAGTTCATGATGCAAGGAGAAATTTTCTTAAAGGAAAAAAAGGTTTGTTATAAGGTGACCAAGTCTTGAATCCATGAGACACTAACTCAATGTCCGCGGGTTTCCGATGAGTGTGGAATTAGAAAGTACGCGGAATGAAGGAATGTGGTCATGGGCTAAAATGTTGCATGACAAGCAAGAAAGAGGTTTGTAGCATAATAGGAACTAAACAAAGTGATTCAAAATCTATGAGACAAATTGTGGTCATGAAAGTCACTACATTATCATGCAGTTGGTGAAGATTAATATGTCGTGAAACATTCAAATCTGCGGCAACAAAGAAATTCGTAGAATTTTGAATGTCGCGGACAAGGTAGAACTGGTTTTCGTCATATCTTTTGATTGAGAGCTTCATTTTGTATGAGAATTGTTACATTCGCTTCGTATTCCCAAAGGCTACATTTTTCAATAAAGAAATATTTTGTTTGGAGGAAGAACCATGAAATCTCAGGAGGAATAAACAAAAATGTAGCTCATTTTATTTCAAAGTGCTCAACCTCCTCACCTACTCAATTTAAATGCATGAATGATGTCTATGCCCTTGCCTCCGAATTATGATGGTATGTTGTAGAGGAAAACAACGATCTATCTTGGAAATTAATTATGACAAGATATGTGGGTGGCAAATTTGTCTTCATTCATTTCAATTTCAAACTCAAATTTCCTCCTATCTCTCTTTGTCATTCTCATATTCTATAAATGTAAATGTAGAGGCACATTATAAGGGTTCCCTTCTATCAATTTTGTAGGCTCTACCTTAGAGCCACATATTTTCTCGCCTAGATCTCTCGCAACTTCATTTTTACAATATGTTTTTAACCTCTGCTCTATAAATGTGATGGATACATTATGAATTCAATACATCTATGTTCTTTTCCCTCTAAATTTTTGTGTTCATTTTGGATGTTTTCTCTCTTATTTTCCTTAAGTTTTTTGAACTTTGTGTTTCCATTAAATCTTTGCATATGCAATTGTTCTATGTCTTTCAAGGTTAGATGCAAACCATATCTTAGTGTTAATGCATCATCATTATTTCATTTTGTATATTTTTACTTTCTCTCAACCCTATATCCTGTGTTTTTTATTTAATTATAGATTTATTTGTCTTTTGATTAGCTTATGTTAGTTATGTTGAGCTAGGATAGAAGGAACCAACCTTCTCTATAGTTTTGTCTCAAGGAGCAAGGTCCTACACCTTGAATACAATCCCATGTTATCTGAATTATCTTATCTTTTATGATCAAACCAAGGGTGCTACTTTGGGTCACAAACAGTTCCTTAGGTAAGTGGTGAAGTAAGACTAGTAAGCAACATGTGTGGTTGAGTACGGTATCTATATGATTCTATAAGAACCATGGGTATCTTATAAATGATAACTTATTTTAGGCCTTGAGATAAATCATAGTGAAAGGTATGTGGATCATATTAGCATGTATGTCTAGTAAAATTGGTTATTGACATGGTTAGAATTATCCAAAATAGTGTATTTTGGGTACTTATGAATAAAAGGATCAATCATACCATGGACCATGCAACCAATGGTTGTCAAGCATTTCTAATTCATGTAGGCATCACTCCCGATATTCATTGTCTTAAAGGATATTTTTAATAGAAACACGTAAATATGGGGGCAGGGGGCGCTTACTTAGAGGGGACACATGAATTCAAATTTCTAATTCAGCGATAGTATCAGAAATGAGTGCATGATGTTTATAGGAATTCATATGTCAAGTATGCATAGTAGTGATTAGTTCAAAGATTTTATGTTCATCCAATTATTTGTATGGAAAAGAATCCTTTAATATAGTATATTCTTGAGGCATATGTGAAGCATATATGGTCAATTGTATTATGTTCTATAAAAGGTAGGGGATTATGTAGGTATGGAATTACTAAGATTGTGTGACATAATAATCTTTGGGAGCTAAAGCATGACTATTAATATATGGAGTGAGATCTCACCTACTACATGTGGTAAAGGAAACTCATCCAGATATGTGTGGGATATGTAGTAGGAATGTTAAATAATGGGGAATATTATAGTGGGACTAGATCATGGTGTTTGTAATTACATATCTTGGGTACATGGTTAATTAGAAAATATGATATCATCATTATCAATGAGTTCCTAGATTGATTGATGTAATGAGAAGCACTTATTTGTGGATTTTCCATAGCGTCGATGGTAGTTATAAAACATTATACCTTTAAATATCATACCCCACTATTTTTCATATCAATGATAGTTGGTGGAGGTAACTAAATGGACTTGTATTTGAGGATATTTTTAGAATCGTGTGAAAAAACTACATTAAATGGATTCATTTATTCTTTGGAGGTGTGTCGATTATAATATGTTGAGGAATGAGTTGAAACTTAGGTGTAGGTGAGGCTAGGGATTTAGGATAAGATTTATAGTAAAAATTGGGTTCAATAAATGCATAGTATAGTCATGCGACATATTATTATATGGAAAAGAATGATAAGTCTTTGTAGTTTCATATTTATTTTAGCCCTTTATACTAAAATTGCATGTTTTTTCATTACACTATCTACTTATAGTTTTTGGAATAAATTCCATGAGTATGATACCCAATATCAAATTGGAAAAATCTAAATCCTAGGGGAAAAAATGAAACAATAGGTTGCGTGTATAAATAAGTAAGCGGGTTCACCATAATTTAATATCAAAACTAAGATTAATATAAATATGATTAATTAATTCAATTGTAAATAATGACATACGATGGTAAATACAATAAACATGGTAAGTACAACAATCCTAAATCATGGGTTGAAAATTATGATCATTCATGGATTTTACAAGCTATATAAAATGACCTAGGGTTAGGGTTAGAAATATTGCATTATCATGTGAGGTCTAGAAGTGTGATAAAGATTTATGAAACTATGATAATATGTTATGTAGAGTTTTATCATTATGCTTAAAAATTCTAGGGATTTTGAAATGTTCTCTTGATAGAATCACCCAAGCCAAATAGAATATCCTAATAATTTTGTCATTGTGTGGTTGATTTGGTTATATAGTGCTTTGATCTATAACTCAAATGTTCCATGTGTCCCGGATCTAGAATTTTTATCATAATGTGGTGATTGCACTACGAATAGTTGTTTCTTTTATTCAAACACTACTTCCCTCTTATGGCTGTAAAGGTTAGTTTGGATTTGAGTTGAATTTCCATAGTGATACAAGTACATAAGTAATGATAAAATGAATAGCACCTTTTGACGAAAGGTGCAGTACGAGAAGCTTCTATAAAACTAGTATTTTATGAGCTTTATAAAGATAGCGAGCAAAACAACTAATCCATGGGTATTTTATCCGTTGAGCGATGACCCTTCCACTCGGAATTTAATGGGGACTAGTTCTATATCTTGTTAGAAATACCTTAATAAGGATTCCAACACTTGGTAATTATCTTTGACTTTAATTATATTATATGAGAGTTATCGAGGGTGGACAATAGAGATACATTCATACTTGTAGCTTATTGTAGTGTTTTAAGGATTTGATGATTTAGTGATAAGGGCCAAAATTTCATCTTAAAGTATGCTTGACTATGTTCCCTTAGATGATCCAACATGTCTCTAATGAGTTAGGGTTTATGTGTTTTACATTTGGGCTATGTAAATGATTGCTCAATCAACCCTAAGGTGATCAAGTAACTTGTGCATTTCAAAATTTGATAATTGCAAGTATAATGGATAAAAACATCATTCATGGACAAAATCGTGAGTTGATTTTTTCATCTTCCAGAGATTTCATCTTATATTAGATTGGGACATGATCAAATACATGAGTTAAATAACTAGGAGTATGTAGATGTGTTATGTATAGAGTGCATTGGTTCCAGAAACAAAAGGCTAAAGGAAAATTTCAACCTAGTGGACTTAGAGTGTGGGAATTGAGTGAGATGTCCTTGGATTGAGTCAACTAAGTGTATAAATGAGATAATGTTAGGATAAATTCCAAATGATTATTTCCAAGTTCCTCAAGAGAAAATTCTACGTACTACATTAAATTATAAAATTAGTTATGGTTTTCAAATATTAGGCTCAAACTTCCTCCTTATTTCAAAAAAATTAAGATAGACATCTCATGAAATCGCATACTTCCTTTGCCTCATAAAAGTTTGATTATAGATGGAATTACCACTAAATTGTATAATCCTATCCGGGACTTAATTACCGATTGTTTGTAGAATAGAAGTTTTTATCACCATTAAGAAATATAATGTTTGAATTCCAAGTCTCTTTTTCCCTTGATTGCTCAAATTTCATCAAATGTGGACTTCGCAAACAATGGTCCTACATTTTCCAACCTTGACCTACACCCTTCATCTATTTGGAGGGGTAGGATTCAAACCGTTGATATGCCTATTAGGTGTGGAGCCTGTTTTCATATGAGAAAGTGTTGAAGATCAGACACCGGGGTGGGGGCGCAATCCCGAGAGAAAACAAATTTTGGCCTTAAAATGTGCCCGATATACCAGAAACATTTTTTCTCATATGGGTAGGATATTTTACCCATAGGTTTATGGAACAGCTTTTTTGGCCCATGGTTTTAATACCAATGGTTTTGCAAAACCGCTAAGCATTGGTCTACTTATATGGTTTTATGCATATGTTAGGTATAATGTAACATTACGGATGTGTTTGAATTGGGTGTGAATTGTCAGAGAGTTTTTTAAAGCATAGCTCCAAACAAATCTGGGTATTGTATAGAGAGAGCAGTGGCTTGTAATAAAATCGAGAAAGTGATTCTTGGTTGACGTAGCCTAAATTGGGTGAACCACGTTAAATATTATCTCTTTGTGTTGTGTTATTTTATTTTGCACTTTTATTTGAGATCTGTAATATTTTACGCATATCGGTTTCTCATTGCGATTCTATGAGGGATTATTTCGCATATTTTATCCCTCATTTCTGACAATTAGTATCGAGCCTAGTTTGGTTTCTTTGAAGTGTTAAATTATAGGGAAAGTTTTATCTTGAGTGGGAGTTATGGTAGATGATGGAAGATCAAGGGTTGATAAATTCAATAGGAAAAATTTCATTCTTTGGAAGATATAGATGGAAGATTACCTTTATTAGAAGGATCTTTATATTACATTCGCATGAGAAGGTGAACAAACTCTCGAGCATGACAGGATGCGGAATGGGATTTACTAGATAGGAAGGCACTTGGGACAATCCGGCCGTGTCTTACATCTTCGGTATTATTTAATGTTTCAAAAGAAAAGACTACAAAAACCGATGGATGCATTAGGAAGTTGTATGAAAAAACCTTTGCCTCAAATAAGGTATTTTTAATGAAAAAGTTGTTTAATATGAAGATGTCTCGAGAATGGTTCAGAGATGGAGATCATTTAAATGATTGTAATACGGGTTGTAAATATGCTAGCTTTAAGTTCATAATAGAATTTGATGAAGAAGTTAGGGCTTTATTAGTTATGTGTTATTTACCTAAGAGTTGGAATAGCCTGGTAATGGCGGTAAGAAACTCGGTTCTAACTAACTCAAATTTGAAGTTTGAGGATGTTGTAGGGTGATTTTAAATGAGGAAATGTGAAGAAAAAGATCCGGGGAATCTTCTACTTTAGGGAATTATTTGTGATGGAAACTAGAGGAAGACAAGAAGAATAGAGGAAGCCGTGGAAAATCAAAGGATTGGGCAAGGTCAAAATCCAAAAGCAAGATAGTATGCTAACACTTGTGGAAAGTCTGTACATGCAAAGAAGGACTTTTGGGAACTTCGGACAAGAAGAAACAACAAAAAAAAAGGAGGCAAATGTGGCAACGGGTAATGTATGTCGGGATTCTTTGATTCTTTCTTTGCATAATATTATCTGAATCTTGGGTTTTAAATTCGGGGCTTCTTTTCATGATACTCCACATAGGCATTACTTTGTTGATTATGTTCAAGGGGATTTTGGGCATGTTTTTCTTGGTGATGATGAGCCTTGCAGTATAGTTGGAAAAGGATCTGTTCGGGTTAAGATGCATAATGGGAATACATGGCTATTAAAGGATGTCAGACATGTGCCTATTTTAAAATAAAATTGATGATATCGGCAAAGCACGGTTGGGAAGTGATGGTTGTATTGTGATATTTACAGTGGACTCTTGGAAGGTTACCAAGGGTGCTCTTGTGGTGGCAAGAGGTAAGAAGGTTGGAACCTTGTATTTAACCACTTATAGCACTAATGTTTGTAATATTGTGGCTTCAGAAGTAGATACAACATTGTGGCACTATAGGCTCAGTCATATGAGCCACAAGGGCATGGAGATAAAGAAGGATTTTCCCAGATATACAAAAACAGGTTTGGAGTTCTATGAGGACTGTATATATGGGAAACATAAGTGAGTAAGGTTTCTCAAGGTTGGACCTACAAAGAAAGAGAGTAAGATAGAGCTGGTGCACTTTGATGTGTGGGGGCGCTTAGGTATCATCTCTTTGGGGTTCAAGTTATTATGTTACTTTTATTGATGATACAACAAGGAAAGTTTGGGTTTATTGTATTAGAAACAAATCTAATGTATTTGACACTTTTGTTAAATGGAAAGCCTTGGTAGAGAATAAAATAGGTCTTAAGCTAAAATGTCTCAGGTCAGATAATGGAGGGGAGTATTGAAAGCAATGAATTTGATGATTATTGTTCTAAGAATGGAATCTGCAGGAAAAGACGGTTTCAGGAACTTCGTAGTAGAATAGGGTGTCGAAAGGATGAACATAATAATAATGAAACGCTTTATGAGCATGAGGTTACATGCAAGACTACCACTTTCTTTTTGGGCAAAAGTAGTGAGCACAACTATGTACTTGATAAACAGAGGACCCTCAAGTGCCTTGGATGGAGGCATACCTGAGGAGGCTTGGTATGGTAAGAAATTTGATTATTCATTTATTAGATTCTTTGGATGTGAGGTGTTTGTCCATATAGACAAGGATGATAGGACCAAGCTAGAGGATAAATCGAAAAATGTACTTTCATTGGTTATGGTGGTGATGACTTTGGATATAAATGTTGGAGTATTAAGGACAAGAAAATCATTCGATCTAGGGATGTGGTCTTTAATGAGAAAGTCATGTATAAGCAAAGTTTTAAGAAAATAGGGAAGAATCCAAGAAAGAATATGTAGTGGTAGAGGATCTTCTAGATGGGAAAGTGACACATGAATCAATTCAGAACCTCCTCAATAGGAACCCCAAACTCCTATATTGAGGAGGTCTTCTAGGGTAAGAAGAGAACCTAAATGTTTTTCTCCTTCTCTTTATTATTTATTACTCACTGATAGTGGAGAGCTAGAGAGCTTTGATGAAGCAATGCAGGTAGATGTTAGGAAGAAGTGGGAGCAAGCCATGGATGAGGAGCATTAGGCTCTTATGGAGAACTAGACATGGGATTTGGTGAAGCTATCGGAAGGTAAAAGAAGTACAGAACAAGTGGGTGTTGAGTCAAAGAGGAAGGAGGAAAGAAAAGATACAAGGCCTCGGTTGGTAGTCAAGGGGTTTGTACAAAAAAATGTATAGATTTTAATGAGATTTTTTTCGTGTAGTAAAAATAACTTCTATGTAATTGTTTTAGGAATAGTTTCAATGAAGACTTGCACTTAGAGTACTTGATGTAAAGACCGCATTTCTCCATGGTGATTTTGAGGAGGAACTATATATGCAACAACCATAGGGATATGAGGTCAAAGGTAAAGAGGAGATGGTGTGAAACCGAAGAAGAGCTTCAGATGGCTTGAAACAAGCTCCACGTCAATGGTATAAGAAATTTGATAGCTTCATGATGGAGCAAGGTTATGTTATATTTCATTCGACCATTGCATGTATACAATGAAATTTAAGGATGGCAAAGTTATATTATCCTTTTTCTCGTATGTGGATGACACGTTGGTTGAAGGTAAAAACATGCAGAAATAAAAGTACTCAAGAAGCGATTAAGTGAATCTCTTTCTTATGAAGGATTTGGGGCAGCCAAACAAATCCTTGGTATGAGGATATCTCGAGATAGGAATGAATGGAAGCTAACTTTATCTCGGGAAGAGTACATTAAGAAGGTCTTGAGAGGTTTAATATGCAAGATGTTAAACCATTGGGACTCCTTTTGTGCCATTTCAAGTTATCAAAGTAGCAATGTCCCAAGACAGAGCAGGAGAGAAACCAGATGTCTAAGGTACCTTACTCATTAGCGGTTGGCAGTTTGATGTATGTCATGGTGTGCACTAGGCATGATATTGCTCATGCAATGGGAGTGGTGAGTAGATTTATGAGTGATCCAAGTAGAGATCACTAGAAGGCAATAAAGTGGATCCTTTGGTATTTGAGAGGGACTATGGGGACGGTTTTGTGCTACTCTGATGGATCGACACCAATTTGTGTGGTTACGTAGATTAAGATATGGTGGAGATGTAGACGGCGAGGAGGAGCATGATAGGTTATGTTTACACTTGTAGGTGGGAGCAAAGTGAGCTAGATTTTCTCGACTACGAAGTTGGTGGCTTTGTCAACCATGAGGTGAGTATGTTGCTACCACAGAGGCAAGCAAAGAAATGATTTGGTTATAGCAATTACTTGAGGAGTTGGGGCATAAGTAGGAGGAAGGAAAATTGCATAGTGATAGTCAGAGGGTTATACACCTAGCTAAGAACTTTGCTTTCCACTCTAAGACAAAGCATATACTTTGGAGGAAGAGAAGTTGAAGCTGGAGAAGATTCATACCAGTCAAAATCCTATAGACATGATGACTAAGGTGGTCACAAGGGAAAACCGAAGCTGTGTTTAGCTTTAGTTGGTCTTCACAGAAACTAGTGAAAGGTTGAGAAGCTTGCTTAGAGGAAAACTAGTCTCCGAGTGGGAGATTGTTAGGTTATGGAGCTTGTTTTCATGTGAGAAAGTGTTGAAAACTATACACTAGGGGTTCAAGGGGCAGCCTCGAGAAAAAAAAATGGCCTTAAACGTGCGAGATATACCGAGAAACATTTTTTCTCATATGGCGGGATTTTTAACCCAAAGGTTTATGGGCAGTTTTGGCCCATGGTTTCAATACCCACAGTTTTGTAAAATTGCTTAGCGATTGTCTACTTATATGGTTTTATGCATATGGTAGGTATAATGTAACATTGCACAGATGTGTCTCGAATTTGGGTGTGAATTCAGTCAGAGTTTTTGAGCATAGCTCCAAACAGATCCAGGTATTGTATTGAGAGAGAGCGGTGGCTTGTAATAAAATCTGAGCAAGTGATTCTTGGTGGACGTAGCCCAAATTGGGTGAACCACGTTAAATATTGTCTCTTTGTGTTGTGTTATTTTATTTTGCACTTTTATTTGAGATCTGTAATATTTTCTGCATATTAGTTTCTACTATTGCAATTCTGTGAGGGATTATTCCGCATATTTTATCCCTTATTTCCTAACAATGCCTCGAGTTGCACCCCCTAACTTATTACTCAAGTAGGTATGCCTTTTTGAAAATGCACAACATGTTTTTTATTAATTAAATATTAACATCGACATAATAGAAAATTAACAAGGAAACAACACAATCTGTTGTTTCCAAGAAAAGTGAATAATACACTATATTGTTCACCTTTCCATCAAAACCACAATTCGGTCCCGAAACTACTTTTGACCTAAGAACTCGAAAATGTGAGTGTACGTGATCTGGATAAACTCGCCCACTTTTAAGGAAACGTTATTTTAAAAATGTACATTTTTTTTTAAATAACATAAATCAAAGTCAATGATGTTAAAACTAATGTTTATGGCAAATCGTGGGACATCATATACACGACATTGGTATGTTTTTTCGAATTTTGCTAAAATTACATGTATAACATAAAACATTATGCATTCTATTTTCAAATACATGTGTCATATTTTTAAACAAAAAAATACATATGATATGGTATAGTAATAAAATGTAAATGTAAGGCATGACAGATTACAAGTTCAAATTCTACAAAAGATAAAGTATATGCACCTTGTATTTGAAATACAGTTATGTACCTTTTACATTTTTAGAATACAAGGTAATTCTGACATTATACATTATAAAAGAACAACCTACCTTGTAAACCGCAATTTAATCACCTAATATCATAAATAAAAAAAACATTTCCTTTTCTTTCCTATATGAATGAATAGAAGTGGAACAAGCAATGTGGCTCATGTTTTTCTTTGGGCTTGTGTGGAAAATAAGGTTTCTATTTTATTTATTGTTGGGATCATGACCACAACCAAACTTCAAAAATGGCATTGGTAGTTGAGTAAATTTATATGGCAGATTGAAAATATATTCAAGAGTAGTTAATCTACTTGCCAAACTTTTCAACAAGTCTTTCTTTTGCCACCAATTCTTTTGGCCAAAAATAAAAGAGGAGAAAAGGTGATGTAGAGGAGAATATTAGACGACACTTTAACAAGTTAGAATACGTGTCTTATTCCTCGTCAATAGTGGAGGACTTAGGTTAGCTATTAAATTATATGTTTTCCTCTACGTAAAGTTTTTATAAATGAATATTCCTCTAAAATTATTTGGAACCCTAGTGTAAATAGCTTGTACGTTTAGCTTAACGTGCTGGTTATGTATTGGTTTTACATTCAACAATGTGCAATAATTAACCAAAATACATCGCAATCGGATCTATACATATATAAATAATGCATTCAAATTTAATTATGTAAAGGGAATATTCTTCTACTCTTAGAATATAAAAGGATTGCAAATAATTAACAAAAGTGGGTTTAAGAGTAATATTTGGTTTGTCAAAATTTCATAGATGGTCATAACAAAGGAGAAGTCCAATGCATGTCTAAAAGGGAAAATTAAAAATTAGAGCTTCCACGTTAGAATCCTACCCTTAGAATTGTAGTACATGTTTCTAGAAATTGTCAATTAACGTGGGATATGAGTTGATGGTCTTTTTCACGTACTCTTTAGTTGTAAAAGTCTCGCTCACTTTTCTCAAATTCACTATGAATATTTAGAAAATTGATTTATTTCATTAGAACGGGCCTATGTGCATAAGGTCAAGCTATCAAGAAAAAAAAATTGTATATAGCTTGTTGCCAAGAATCTAAATAGGCCATTAAGTATCCCTCTTCTTATTCGGTTTGGACAATTGACATTTTTTTGCAATAGGGATATATTATCATGTGTATATCTCTTTAACTATCAAAATGTTTGTCGAATTTTGTCTATAAATTAATTTCACTCTAAAATTATCTAGTTTTGACATATCTAGTGGAGTTGATTGAAATATTCAAGTTTCGGAAGTGAAAAGTGGTTAACTCATGGTTGAATCTCGAGTTAAGATGTTATTTAATCATATGTATTTAATATTAATGACTAAATTTTTATTAATCTTATTTTTAATAACTTGACAATGACAAGTTAAATAACATGAAGATAATAAATGATGAATTTGATTATTTTGTAATAAATTAGATGGTCTATTACTTGAGTAAAAACAATATATATATATATAACATTATATGATAAATTGATAATTTGTATTGGTACACAAGACAAATCAATCGATTGATCGATTACATGTTAAATTTATTAGATAATAGATGGTAAATGACTTTGGGCACCACAAGTGGTAGGAAGAATATCAAATTATCATCCATGGGGTGTCTTGGTTGGGAAGATGTATCTCAAATTCCTTTACCACGACTAACTTCTACGAACCTCATATGTATGTAAAGTTTCGTGACTATCCCAAAGCATCCCGACATATCGCGGGATGCCACAAAAAAATATGAAACCCACACCTAACCTTTGACTACCACAAATGTCTATAGGATTTTACTTATTATCTTATACTTATCAGAAAATATTAATAGAGATACTTACCTATACACACAACTACTTGTAATTTTCACGCATTGTGTAGATAATTGGAAATACTTCTCTCTACATGGAGCAATCTCCACATACTTGCATGTTCATGTAATCAATGCTAAATACTAACATCATTATGTCATTTTATTCAAGAAAAGGATCTCGTTTAGGTATTCATCAAATTTTTTTGGACCCAATTAGTAAACCTATGAATAGGTAATAACTATTGATTTTATAACATACTTGATCGGGGACCATTCCTTATTTATAAAGGATATTGACATTGATACTTTCTTGAGTTTTCTTGAAACTTCACCGTTAAAAATAACCATCTTATGGACTCACGAAAGAGTTTTTCTCTTGATCTCAAAAAAAAAAATTGACACTATACGTACCCAAAATTGTAAAAGCATGCATCTTTGCTGAACAGCGTAATAAGTGCCCCAATGATGATACAGGTCTCTTCGCAAGGTGTTCGGGATCCAGAAAAGCTCTCCGAATATGCGTTAACATCCCGCATATCCCGCTTAGCCCCTGCGTGCTTTGTTTCCCCTTTTTCCCTTTTTTTCTTGCCCCTTTCTCTTTAGTAACGAAACCGCCACCCGACCGGGCGAGCCTGAACCACCGCCCGAAGCAGGCGGCGGTCAGAATCGCCGCCCCGAGCAGTGGCGGTGGTCCTTTGCGCATTTTCCAGAACATTCTTTTGATGCGACTCGCGTGAAATATCACGTTTCACCAGCTTTCCTTGCCAACTTGAGCATGCATTTATGTTTTTGGTCCCCTCGGAATAGTGTTTTTCCTTTGTTTATTGTTTAGGAGTTGGATTTGGTTTTGATCTTTGGGTGATTGAATTCCTATAAATGCATGGCTTGTGCTCAAACAAAAGAGGATTGATCTTTTGCTCTCATCTCCTCATTTTCAGTAATCCAACTTGTTATCTTGTTTAGAAGCCATAGTTTCAATTCACTTGCATGTTTAGTTAGTATTGTTCAGTTGTTGGTAAGCCACATACCCATCTTTTGCAGGCAGTGCTATTATTTCACCCAATCCGGTCTGAAGTTTGTCTCTGAATTTCTCTTTGCATTAGATTTAGCTATTATTTTGCTTAGAATACTTGTTTTAGTTCATTTGCATGCTCATTAGCATTGTCCAGTTGTTGGTAAGCCACATATCCAAACTTGTCAGGCTTGTTGTTGTTTTTATCCAATCCATCGGAATAGAATAGCTTAGGAAGCCATTAAAGTTGCAGGTTTTGCTCTTCAAACAAGATAGTTTCAGGTTCTGGTCGCTTCATATTGCATGACTTGCAGTAAAATCCTGCTAGGAATCGCATAAGCCAAGCTTTGTACTCTTGCGTTGTCCTCTCTCCTACTTGCATTTTCGGTCTACATTCTCGAGCCTGTCCTTGTCCCAATATCTACTCCCGCCGATGCTAGTATTACACGCTTTTCGGATCCACGTGAACACGAAAGAACAAGGAGATCATACCGAGGGGACAAGATCACACATACCATCGGATTCGCCACTTCGCTCATGGAATCCGTGTTCTAGCTTTCAAAGTTCTAGTTAGAATCATATCAAATAAAGTAGATAATTGCTTCATTTCAGTGAATTCTATTCTCGATATTGCCAGGGAAGCTGTGAGGATTGATAGTTTCTGAGAAACTATGATTCACTCCTCGCTTTTGAGGTAGGATCGAGAATCTTGCAGATAGATTAGATGAGCTATTTTATTTAGAATAAATCTACAAATTACACAGGCTGATAACTACACTCGGTTATTTTGTCTGTTTTAAATTATTGTTTAGTTGTTATTCCTAGATACATTTAAATAGCTTGCTTTCATTGTATTCTTGAAAGGTTTCTTAGAAGAATAGAACTTATTTATGTTTTAGGTTTATTCCACGTAGTTAGAGTTTGCTTATTACGCTTAGATTATGGGGACAAGAAGTCCCTCCTCTTTAATGGGAGAGGTTCCCTTATTCAAACGAACCTATTTACAAATATACAAAACATGATTTTCTGGTTGAACTTGGATATTACGAAAGTGTTTTCTATAAAGATCATCAATTACAAAAGGACCGAGGAATGAGAGTATGAGAATGAGCAGTAAAGGCAACATGCGTAATTATAGATAACAGAGTAATTCTTTATGTATGGGTTACAAAGTGAATTGAAACAAGATCATTTGTATCATATAAATAAGATGGAATTTAAAGACACAAAGTTCTAAATAACAGTAACACAAAGTTCTTAACATAACATGATTCATTAATCAAGGACACAAAGTTCCTTCTTGGTTATACAAGATCACCATGCTTCGCAAAGTCGAGAGTATGCAATCGGCAAGACTAACAAACTAGAGACAAATGATCTTCACAAAAATTAAATGAAAGCTTAGGGATAACAGAGATCAGATAGACAAAGAATGGAAAGCCCTTCTGTATTGATTTCTTTATGATCTATTTACACTTTCAGAAAATAAACCAAGTTCTTCCTCCTTTCAAAATGGCGTGGAGAGGCCATTATATAGCTTACAAATCAGTTACTCTTTTCAGAACTACTTCTTTTAACTAAAGATTAGTTAAGGATTGCCAATCGCAATACCTCAACTAATTACAATGAATTCGAGAAAAAGAATTAGAAAAGAAGAGAAGAAAACGGAGAAGAAGACAGGTGGTTACGACTGGGAGGGACCCACTGACTTCAAAATTCGCTGCCTGAATCTCTTCAATGCCTCGGCTATGTCTCTGCCACGAGGGACTGACGTGTTGGCTGTAGACTGACCCCAAAATCCGAGACACTTCTCCATTTCTTTATCAAACTCGACATGAGTATGATAATCTTTATTTGCTTCTTCAATGGCAGATTCAAGAGAGCAGATCTTCTTCATTTCTCTTCGAGATGGAGCTTTCTCAATAGATTATCTTTGACAAAAGCTCAATTGAGCTTTGATTTCTTGCAAGGAAAGAGGCACACTAGAAGTTTCATCCTGAAGATGACAATGTATATCTTTGAAAGCTGATACAACCAGTGTCTTGAAAGCTTCACCCTTCTGCCAGCTATTCTTCAACTCTCCCAAAGCCTCCTCCAAGACTTTGATCTTCCACTCCACGCTGTAAACCTGTGACTTTGACAGATTATCTTTTGCATCATCAAAAACCTTATTTGCCAATAAAATGTTCTCATCTGTCTGTCCCATGAGACGGAGGTCTACTATGCAACTGCTCCAGAGTTTGAGCTCTTTATCTATGACCCTGATAGTGGAGGAGAGCTTCTATTGCAAATTATTCACCTTTCCGTGGAGTTTCAAAGCTTCATCGATGAAGTTCAATCTCGCAACAAGCATATCTTCCACCATGGCCTCCATAGCTAGCTCCGCCATAGACATAATACTTGTGCATGTCTTCGATACTGTACTTCATCTGGCTCAAAATTACAGGTGGTGGAAGAGTAGTCAATGGGGTAGGGTCCAAAACTTTGTCCTTAGACAAAAGAGATTTGATGAAAACCGTGAGAATCGGGCTTGTTCCTCCAACTGCTCAATAGTTTGCTGCCCTTTCTCTACCCTCCCAATGACTTTGTGATCAAGCTTTCTCGGAGGTCAGGATCTCACCTTCAGGAGTAGACTCTCCCATGGAATTCTTGAGAGTTCTAAGTCGATGCCCGCAAGTCCCCGCTCCGATTTGTCACCGTAGGCTTAGAATCTCCAGAATTGCTGACCTTGAGCATCGACACTATTCTCGGGAGGTGATTTTGGCTTTCTTGGCACGAGAAGGAGTAGTGCCCAACAAGGCTGCCACAGCATCAAAATTTGGCCCTGAGCTCCGAGAGGAAGATTTCCTCTTCCTACTGTCAACAAAAGGTTGCACCCACGCAAAAGAGGAAGAGGAAGCAGCAGGAGGGGCAAGAGGACCAAGAGACATAGAGCTCATGACGCTCAAGGTTTGCACAGCTGTGGTCTCAAGTTGAGATGTGAGTGGGGCGCTGGAGACAATTACTGCAGAGGAATCAATAAAGCACTTGGAAGTTCAAAGGCTCTGACTTCCTTATCTTTATCTGTTGGATCTTCAGGAGCATTTGCAGGGTTGGCATTTCACTCTCTTCACTTTCACTGAGAACAATGATGTTCTCTGGTCCCAAAGGCACTTCTACCTGCTTTCTTTGAGGATCTTTTCCACAGGCTCCTTCTTAACCTCTTTGAGTTTCTTCTGGTACACTTGAGTGGATGAAGAAGGAGTGGAAGCCGCAGTCCTTGCGCTGATGAGGCAGAGGGGCTTGCATGTGTGTCTCGATATGGGAGTCGATGCTTCCTCCTCGTGTTGAAACATCCTTAGAAGAGGATTCTCCTGAGTGCCTTCTGAGCTCTCGAACCTTCCTGTCAAACCAGACCTTAGTCCTGACCAAGACTGGAGCAAGGATCTCAGCCAGATCATCTTTTTCCTTCCTGTTCCAATCCAAGTCCTCCAAGGGAGTGTGCTTAATCACATTATCATACTCATATGAGTATAGGTCAGAATTGTCATCCTGGAGTCCTTCAGAACTTGGTACAAGCCGAGTTCTGGATCAATTGCAGAGAACTCCGCCATAAGTGCTCCTTCTAGCCTCAAAATCATCTCGCACATACCACCCAATAGTCTTCTCAGATCTCGCCTCTATGATGATAGATTATCTTGATGTTCTGTTTCAATGAACTTCTTCAAGTCGAAGCAAGTTCTTGGCTTCAAGAAATGAAAGTGATAGGAACCGTGGCTCTTTCTATGTTCTAGGCATCCAGTGGTCTGTTTTACAAGTGTAATTTCCCAAAGAGATGGGAAAGTGCAAACCAGAAATCTTCTTTGTCTCTCGCAGTTCTCGTGTAATTTGTCTAATTGCCCGCATACTTCTATCAAAGCCATCTTATCACCGCAGAACATGGGAAGCCTCAAAGGGGTGCTCTCAACAAGCAAGCCCGATATAAGAGAATTTTCTGAATTGAATAAAATAGGCACCGTAGTGCGATATCGTTCATGGCTTCATCCGAAAACCTTCTAAAGCAGTTGTCACCTCAAGCAACTCCGACCACGTACATGGTGAAAGCATCATTTACCCTTCGAAATTGTGATTCGCTGGTCTCTAGGTGAATCATGGCAAGAGGGTATATACAGATCATCCTCAGGCATCAATGTAAGAAAACCAAACCATTGCCTTGATGCCGCCAGAGTATACATCGTACGAAGTCATGTAGAACTTCTTCGCATTGCGTACATCGACAACTGCTCCGCCAAGTTCATGCTGATGATCTCCGCCCAGTTGATATTTTGAGTTCCCTCGCACACCATGGAGATGAGCGGGCACATCCAGAAATGGAACTCGTTAGTAGAAGGTAAGCCCATAACCCGAGCCAGTAGGATTATGAAATCTGACAACTCTTCATTGAAATCTTCTCGTAAGAGAGTCTTAGAAAGATGAGACGCTCCCTTCTTAGGGTTTTTAAGCCATGACTTCGCCACCCGCGCCTTGTATTTGTCGCTATCTTGATTAAACAGGGCCTGTGCTTGATCCCGGGAAACAACTATGGCATTATCCATCTCTGGGATCCTCAAAGCAGTGCTAATGGCGGCAAAGATCCACCGCGATGAGTTCCCGTGTACATTGGTTAATTCACTCAATCGTGGTCAAGTGAGCTCCGCATGAAAGCACTATTTCGACATCGCACCGAGATTGGGAAACCTCCAAAGAAAGCCAAACCACTGTCGTGAATCATCTCGCGCCATAGGTGTAGGGTTTCAGATCCGCCATCCTTGCCCAAAATCGCCGAAATCAAGATGACGAGCTTCATTGTCCCCAATATTGTGAACGGCAGATTCTAGTGGCGAGATTTGTTCCCGTCCTCGAAATTTGATCTTCATATGATAGAATTCTGGAGGACAGAGACGCAAGCTAGACTCGGGAAGGAATTACAGAGGGAAAGGATACACGCGCAGAAATTATATTGCAAGGGTTCGAGCAAAGGATAGCATGGAAGCAAAGTGTGAAAAATGCAAAGGGGGTATGCCCGTTATATAGCCGATTAGGAGAGAGAAAGACAATGAATGTGCATTTAATACATACCTACCAATTTGAATAAGCATGATATTCGGGTAGAAGAGGGAAAATAAGCACAAATGCACTTGGTTCATTTGGGGACATGTGAGACGCGAATGCGCCGAAACGAAATGGTGACAATACCAAGAGTTTTGGGACATGAAAACGCGGGAAAGATGCACAAATGACCTTTTGGGACATGCGGGACGCAAAGTGTTTCTACGAAACAATGGCAACTGCACAATTTGACTTCGGACATTTGGGACAAAAAGGTGACAATGGGTCCAGGGAAGAGTTTGGGACATTTGGGACGCAAAATGTCCTGCCGAAAAACACAAGCAAATGACCCGGTCTCAATTTCACGACTTTTAACATTCGCCAAAATGGAACAACTTCAAAATTTTGAAAAACTTTCTTAAGACTAGGGACATTTGGGACAAGAAAGTGCTAAGTAGAGACACTCTCGGGTGTTTCGCCAAAATGGAACAACTTGCACAATTTGACTTGGGACATTTGGGAAAAAAAGTTTGTTGGTCCAAAAAGACAAACTTCGGGAAATCGGGCCGATCTAGGGGAACTTGATTTCACATATTTGAACTTGGGACACGCTGGACAAAAACGACCATAATGTCCGACAGATCTCACAAAACACACAATCAGAAATGACCAAAAACTAGTATTTTCTCAATTTCATCATCGACAATTTTAACACCGGATAAGACTAACAAAGCTAGAGAATTTCGGACAGGCCTAAAATCATCCGTAAAGTCAATTGTTTTCACCATCCACCCTATGACCTTATCTGGAGACATACACGAAACTATCCCAGGTCATTTTCCACGTATTCCACAACCCATAGATCGAATCACGCCAGAGCTCGATATTGATTGGAGCCTTCGAGTAGTCATCCTTGTCGATCGATCTATCACACCAGTCCAAGTTAGAAGGGCCTTCTTTGCCTTAGATTCACAAATTCCACTAGTGCGTGTCGAAGACATTAGACTGCCTAACTAGTTTGTCTGAATCCAACGCATATTCTACCCCCACCGGCTATCTCGGCACGACCTCGAGAGGTCGGGTACGCGGAAGAGTCACTTGTAGATTCTCACGCCGTTGGTCGCTTCCACAGCGTATAAAAGTGGTGAACCCGACATGAAACAAACAACCTGCTTTCACCTTCTCTTTGAGAAGTTTTATCTCATCTCAATCACCTTCGCTCCTTCCCATTATTCTGCGGGTATTCATATACCCCCGAATATGTCGAGATTCGATGAATATGGCAGACCCCTCTCTTGGGTCTCGAGGCATACTACACCCAATGTGAATAGGCAATCATCACCTCGCTCTCAAGATGGGGCAACAACTATTCAACTAATCAGCTTGTCAACACAAGCCCCAAGAAACGAGATATAACTCGTCTTTTCGCACGGGGAGTTAGATCAACCCCCTCGAACACAACAAACAAGAGCCTTGGGCTCGAACAATATGACGCTTAATCTGGGAATCTGGTTTGTCTCCTCAAATGCTACTTAGACCACAAATCAGTAGACAGTCAGACCCATACCTGGTCTTAGATGATGAACGGTCAATACGTTATCCTAGGAGTGAACAACATTCTCGGGGTATGTACCCACCCATAGGAAGTTTACAAATACAACCCGAGGTCTCTTTTCAAGAAAATACCTCTATGCCACTGCATATAGGAAATACTCTCAGAGAAACTTGGCAAGATAGCAATCAGTTCATGACAGCTATCGATGCCTATACAATACTGGGGTATACAAAAACGTTGCTCAGAAAGCACCGTGACTTCACCAAATGAAGTCATTTCAACGTTAGTAGAAAAAGTGAGAGGGTTAGAACTTGCTCAAGCAAGTCAAAATTCTCCGTTCATACAAGCAGGAAGTTCCAATCCTCCATACCACTCTGGCCAAGTAGATCTCCTCACAGGCGTAGGCACGTTAGGTATGCCTCCTCACTATCCACAACAAACGCCAACAAGGCCCATCATCTCTAACACTATTCCTCCCGGTCTAGTATCAAACAATCCATTCCTAGACAATACCCCGTCATACTTAAACATGTACTCCAAATCACCACAAGGAGATATGTTCTCCTCTCCGGCATGTTTGCTCAAACACAAGGACTTCCCTATGCCCCTACCAACGCACCATATCAACAACCCATCCCACCACCACTCCCTCAGCAACCACCATCAATGGTCGAAAACTATGCGATAGGGACTTATTCAGAATATCTGAAGGAGCCCTTAGACTTCACCATACGAAGCGTCATGCTCCCAAGACCCCTTCCCGATTTACCCAAGTACAAAGGTGAGGGAGATCCAAACGCACATATCAAGGCTTACGCTACAGCCATACGAGAATTACTCCCTTGGGATGGGGTTGTTGCTAAAATATTCCCCAAAACCTTGGAAGGCATTGCTCTCGACTGGTATTATAGAATACCTGAAGCCTCCATCCATTCATTTAAACAGCTCGTATCAGAATTCATTAAGGCATTCGACATGAACAAATTGTTGAGAACAGGAATCAGGGAATTCTTACACATCAAACAAGAACACAACGAATCTGTCGCCCATTTCATCCAAAGGTGGCGTACAGTCCTTTATTCCTCGGCAAGTGCTCCAAACATGGATCAGATGGAACTATGCGATTTATTCCTTCATTCTCTCAGCAAAGAGGTGAAGGAAGAAGTCCAGAAGTTCCCACTAACAACTTACGATGAAGTACTTGAGAGCGCTTCGAATAGACCAAGCAAGCGATAGATAGTGGTCGTAAGACATATGGAACAACGGGAGGTTAATCACCTCCACTCGTAACACTACAACTATCACAAATGTCAATCAAGGACCCAAAATCCTTAACAAAAATCGGGTAACAACGGATGGAGTAACCGACCAGCCTAAAAGGGTAAATGTTGTTAATACTCCGTCACAAACAAACAACCAACGAAACAACAACTTTACCCCGATGATCAATACAGTGGATTTTAATCATCCACAACAACAACAACAATGGCGAAATCCCATACAAGGGCCAAGCCAAAACTCATTTGGTTATCAAAACAAAAGTCAAAACTTAAACAACAATTCCAAAACTTTAATCCTAATAGTAAAACAGTTTGATCGAATTTTAGGCCACAATACACACCGAACCAACAAAATAGGAATTACAACCCCAATTCTTATTGTGGTTTCCACAAAATTTGGGGTCACGATACTAGAACGTGTCATGACTACAATAAATTTATGCAACGTTTGCCAGAAGAACAAAGACAGTTCTTCACAGATTTGTTTTTGGCAGATCCCGTGTCATCACAACCAAATACGCTCGCAGGAGTAGTTTCCCCTCAGAATGCTCCCTCAAGATCTTTAACGATCCACTCCCAAATCATGATAGCAATAGGCTGAATCCAACTGGAACAAACAAAAGTGCAATGACAGAAACAATGATCACGAAGCCTCGACTTCATTAAATCCATCACTGCACCACGCTTAGAAGTCAACCGAGACCCAAGATAGTCGGTTTGGTAGAATTAGACGTTGAACTACCTATCGAAGCTATAACAAGAACACGAGAATATTTCTCTCAACCGAGCCCAAGTCATCTCGCCGAAATGATAAGAGTCGCAAAGAATAGTAGAAAAACCCGTAGGTGCCTATGATTTAATTAGTGACCTAACAAAGACCTTATCACACATTTCATTTTTGGATTTACTAAAGAACTCTCCCCTCATAGAGCTCTCTTTAGAAGCATTAGGTCTAGGTCATCTAATTAACATCACTCCACCTCCTGAAACACAAGTAAATCACGTAGATTTTGATATCCACCCTCCGGGGCAGCCGGACAAGGATGTCAAATTCATATTCGAAATAAGTAAAATGCCCACAGATGCTGAGATCACACCGAGGTGATCCAGCCTTACACTTACAAGTATGGGTTTATAATAACTATGTAAAATGGGCAATGGTTGACGATGGGGCCGCAGTTAACATAGTCCCTTTCTCTTTCCTCCAAAAACTTGGATATGGGGAAACAAACTGTTCCACTACTCGAAATACATTGAGAGGCTATGATAGCCTTAAAGCCACTTCGATAGGAACTATAATACTGCCGGTCACCTTAGGGCCCAAAACAATCCTGACTGAGTTTTATATTATAGATCGGGAAACTAATTATAATATGATACTCGGCCGACCATGGATACACCGAATGAAGGCAATCCCTTCTACTTTATTTCAAGAAGTAAGATTCTTGCATCTAGGAAAGGTATTTGTAGCCAAAGGCGATCCAAAACCTTTCGATTTGCACCTAGCTGATTTAAAGAAAAGACTAGGGTGCACTTAATTTGAACTTCCAACAAACCAACTTAATAAACCCACTGACCCAAAACCAGAGGAAAAGTTGGTACCTACGACGGATCTTGAAACTATCAGCATAGCCAAAACAATTCCAACCCCCAAAGATAAAACTAAAGAAACAATATCATTAGGGACTACTGCGAAAATCGTTGAGTTGATAGAACAAGATTCACCAATGTTCTTACCATTTGATTCAGTAGGCATAGGATATTCCCTAGGTGTTGGTTCCCTTCCAGCAGAGGACCTCTGTATGGTAGAAGTAGAGTGCGCAAACGCAGCAAATGCCCCAACATCTATACTCCCGACTAAGTATTGGACTCTCCATTTCGATGGAGCTAAATGTCGTTATGGAGTGGGGGCAGGTATAATTCTTACTTCACCCAAGGAGAAAGTCCTCCCATTCGCTTTTAAGTTAAACTTTGAATGCACAAACAATGGCACTGAGTACGAAGCCCTCCTCCTTGGCCTCACTTTAGCCAAGAGAATTGGTGTTAATAACATCAGAGTCTTAGGAGACTCGCAATTAGTGGCAAACCAAGTTTCTGAAGTATACGAAACCAAAGCCGAACACTTGCAGCTTTACAAAGAAGCCGTATTAAATTTAAGCAAGGCATTTAACTTCATATCCATTGAAGCAATCCCGCGAGAGAAAAATCTTCTCGCCGATTCAATAAAGAACCTCAAAGATCACGTTTTACTCCAAGTAATGAGTTAGAAGATACCCAGTTCACGGTGTCCATTCGTGATGAGCCATTGATAAAAATAATGACAAATCCCCTTTCAAGTGGAAGTGAATCTACCACCCCAGGCCATGTCGATAATAATATGGCCACTTTGGAATACTTAAACGCCTATGCGGCATTACATCTCTCCTATCATATGCTAGATTTATCCTTAATTCCACATTCGTCTTCCTATTTCGGGAATCCCATGATGGATTTCCCCTCACAAATGGAACCTAGCATATACGCAGTAGACAATGGGGAGGGTTTGGATTTACCTCCAGCACCACCTGAGTTCGAAGAGGGTAACGCCTCTTTGATCGAAGAAACAATCGATGTCAACATCGGGACAGAAGATGAACCGAGAATATTGAAATTAGGATCATCCTTAACCCCAGAAGAAGTGGAAATACATACTCAAATTCTCAAAGAACATCAGAAGGCGTTTGCATTTAATTATAAGGAGATGACAGGAGTCACACCCCACATTTTGGTGCACAACCTCGTCACTAAATCAGATGCAAAGCCAATTAAACAAAAATCAAGACCCATGAAGCCCAAAGTAGCTCTCATGGTAAAAGAGGAGGTAATAAAACTCCTCCAGGTAGGATTCATCAAACCAGTCGACTACTCCCAATGGGTATCTAATATCGTCCCCGTTCTCAAGAAGAATGGGAAGATACGCATCTGCATAGATTTTCGAGATATCAACAAAGCATGTCCTAAGGACGACTTCCCATTACCATCCATCGATGTTATTGTTGATGCAACGGCTGGTTTTGAACTTTTGTCTCTCATGGATGGATTCTCGGGATACAATCAAATCAGAATATCTGAGCAAGATCAAGCTAAAACCACGTTTATAACTCCTTGGGGAACCTATTGCTATGTTGTTATGCCATTCGGTCTCAAAAACGCCGGTGCTACATACCAGCGAGCCATGACATACATATTTCATGATCTAATTCATAAAATCATGGAATCTTACGTAGATGACTTATTGGCTAAGGCCAAGAAGCGTTGTGACCATCCCGAAGTACTCCGCGTCATTCTTTCACGTCTAATAGAATACGGAGTCACATTAAACCCAGAGAAATGCGTCTTTGGTGTAACGGGAGGGAAGCTCCTAGGTTATATCATATCGTCACGAGGGATAGATGTTGACCCAACCAAAATTTGGGTTGTCCTCGAAATGGTTCCACCTTCAGATGAATCTGGAATCAGATCATTTCTCGGAAAGCTGGGCGCAATCCGGAGATTTATCCCGGACTTAAGCTTCGCCGTTCATCCAATCAACAATTTACTCAAGAAGGACTATAGCATTGATTGGACCGAAGACTGTAATGAAGCCTTTGAAGCAGTTAAGCGTTTTCTATTATCACCACCTACGCTAATGCCACCTAAGCTAGATCACCCATTAATTCTATATTCACGAGCTACCAATGTCTCGCTGGCCTGTATGTTGGCCCAAGAAGACGATAACAAGAGAGAATGTGTGATTTATTTCATTAGCCGAACGTTGCTCGACTATGAAACACGCTATACACAAAAGTAACGAGAATGCCTTGCCATAGTCTTTGCTACTAAATGCCTAAGACATTATATGCTGAATCAAGAAATGAAGGTCATGGTAAAAACGGACCATCTACGGACTTTCCTCACACAAGGGTCATTGTCTAAAAAGGCTGGACGTTTTATAACCTTAATGGGAGAATTCGAATTAACATTTGTAAATCAGAAGTAGTTAAAGGGAAAATCATTACGGATTGGTTAGCTGACAACCCATTAGATGGAGGTGATCTAGTAGATTTAGACTTTCCGTGATGAGTGCGTATACTACATCGAAACCCGACCCGCTATCTCCGAGTCCCCGGTGGCACACGACATCATTAACTATATCATGGACCATACATATCCGTATGAGCTACACCACAACAAAAGAATGGTTACGCATAATCGTAGCTAAATACGTCATTATAGAGCAGGTGCTCTATCGAAAAGCATTCGATGGAATGCTCCTAAGGTGTGTCGACACAGAGGAATCCAAGAAGATTCTCCATGAATCTCACAGCGGTATATGTGGAGGCCACTTCGGTGGCCATGCCACCGCTCGAAAAATACATCGAATGGGCTATTTCTGGCCCACTCTAGAACATGACGCGATAGAGTTTGCACGCAGGTGTCATAAGTGCCAAGAATTCTCCCACGAGATCCACATGCCAGCACAAGCTCTACAACCAATCGCAACTCCATGGCCCTTTTCTACATGGGGTCTAGACTTAATAGGGAAATTCTCTCCCTCATCCACAGACGGCCATAATTTTATAATCACGGCCACTGAATATTTTACCAAATGGGTGGAGGCCATGCCTCTTACTACTGTACCTGGTTCTGTGATCGCCAAGTTCATTTTGAACCAAATCATTTGCAGGTATGGTATCCCGCAAATCATTATCTCCGATAATGGAACTTCTTTTAAAAATGAAGAGGTTCGCGAACTATGCAATAAATTTAAGATAAGCCATCATACGGCTTCCTTGTATTACCCTCAAGCCAACGGACAGGCTGAAGTGACAAACAAGACACTGAAAGCCATTCTCCTTAAAACGGTGAAAGAAAACAAACGAGATTGGCATTTGAAGTTATATCCGGCCTTGTGGGCCCACCGAACCTCAATAAGAACACCAACGGGAGCAACTCCTTTCTCGCTAGTATTTGGGGCAGAAGCAGTTCTCCCACTTGAGGTCGAAATACCCAGTCTCCGCATTTCATTACAAGGGATTCTGGATGAAGACGCTTACAGAGAAGCACGTCTTTCACAACTAGAAAGCCTAGATGAAACTAGGTTAGATGCTGAGCAGCAGCATAGAGCTTATGCTGACCGAATGTGCCGCCAAGATAACAAGAAGGTCTATGAACGCGATATATACGAAGGTGATCTAGTTCTAAGACTAGACAATGGATCGACAAGAAGACCGGCGAAGGAAGGAAATTCCGCCCAAATGGTTGGGCCCATACCGAGTCATGAAGGACTACGGAAATGGTGCTTACCTCTTATGTACGCTAGAAGGTGAGGAATTTGGTGAAACAGTCAATTCCCTGCACCTCAAGCGATTCTACGCATAAGCAACTAGCACTACTTGTATAATTATCTACATTGCATCTTCATATAGATTTAGATCATTTTGTCCACTTGTTTCTTACATAAATTGTGATCAAGGAATCTATTCTCAAAGCAATTCATTACAAACTCGTGATGTTTTTGGCATTAAGCTCTTTAATCATACCTCTCCATCTTCATATATCATCGAATCATCTCGGAATCTTTTATCAAATAAATCAAACATGACAAAGTCTTAACGGTAACCATACCAAGATCTGCAAGTTTGTTCTCACTTTGATTTCTTCTTAGGATAGGTGTCTTGCCTATGGTCTATTCTAGAAGCTTCATGGTGTCACATCTATCCCATATATACATCTCTTTGGAAATAAGCATATACTGACATTTTACTCAAATAAGCAAGTCAAAAAGTGATTAAACAGAAAAATTTTATTTTTACACATTTCTTGCCCCACCAACCTTCGGTGATGAGCTTGCGTCTCTTACTAGTGACGTAGGGTTGGGAAAGGATGGAAATGCCCTTACTCGCCTATGCCTTGCCCACGGTGATAAACCCACGCTTCTTACTAGTAGCATGGGGCAAAGTATAGGGGGTCCTCTTGACACAACAAACGTTAAAAGGTCATAAACAAACAATTCAAACTTTGAGTCAAAAATGAATGAATCAGATGTTCAAAATTCCAAGAGAGTTAAAATCCTAAAAACCCAGATCTTGTCTACTATGTGGCCATCTACGGGTCTAAGTCTAGATAAACCGCAAAGCAAGTGCATTCTAAACTATGAAGTCATTCGGGTAGAGTAAGCTTGTAGCTTCCAATTTGGTTCCGCCAAAGCTTTGTCTGTCTTTCATCACTATCATTTCACCACATTTCATAACTTGCGCCCTTCTTGGCTCTTGGTGATGAGCCCTCGCATCTTACTAGTTGTGGAGTTGGGAGTGGGGCAAGTTAATCTGTTCATCATACTGGTTATTTTCATCACTTTGCCAAAACAAACATGAGGTATCCAAATTGCTCACAGAAGCTAGGATTCAAAATCACAATATATCTGCAATATCATGTATCAGCATCATGAAACACAAAAAGAAAGTAAACATTTGCATCATCTGTTATCCATTGCATACATTCTAAAAAGCATACAAACATACATCGTAGTATATACAAAGAAGCTAGAAATAGAAAAGAAGCCATGAGTGCCAAGATTTTGATCCAAAACGAATGCATATATATAAATAATCAATGTTTATATACAATGCCATCATGCACTAGGCATGGTCAAAACGCTCAAAGAGCCCGTGATATACAATAGTACAAAATACACAAGGGCCAAATGGCCTCTCAACCCCTACGCGACCCCTCCGAAGGTGCACGCCCTCGCCTAGGACTCGGCTACGCCGGCGCTCTGAATGTACGGAGGGCTCAGGGTCCCGAGGGGCAGCCGTGGTCTCACCACGAGAATGGCTCCTCATAAGGCGCTCAGCCGTCCTGTAGCCCGCTAACTCTGTGCGCAGGGTCGACACCATCCTGGCCACGTGCCAAATGGGAGCGAAGACATCAGTATGTCTACCAGCTGCTGAGGGCTCCCCGGCATCTACGGATAGCTCCGCGCGGGTCCTATCCATGGGGATCATCAGGGAATCGGTACATACCCTGCGGATCAGATCCCACCACTCGTCAACAGTCTCTGCAAACAAAGGAGAAAAAAATGAATAGAAACCAAGCAAGAGGCTAAAAGATACAAGATAAAAACACAAGGAGAGATAGCAATTAAAACAAATCCTAAATTAAACAAACGTTAAAGAAGGAAGAAAGGATAACTTACTCAGATCACCGGGCCTCCAAGATGGATCGCTGGGGCCAGCACCACCCACGCGGATGCCGCTGCCGACTGAGGGGCTGCTCCTGTGGCAGGGGCAACATGTCACCCTGCAACTGACTCATCCTCTCCACCATGGCCCTGAGAGAGTGGCTCCTCTGAAACTAGAGTGTCCTTCTCTGCGCTCTGCTCAGCCCTCTCTGCCTGCATAATGTCCTGAGTGTCATGCCACTCAGGATCACTGTCATCAGTCTGCTCCTCCGACCCTCCCTCTGTAAGCTCCTCAGAGTCGGAGTCAATATCTATGGGGTCATCGCTACTATGAGCAGGACCCGCAGCAATCTGAAGTAAAGGTGCCCGAGGCACACCAGCTCTCCCTCTAGCACGAACTATCCTCCTGGCTGCAATGGGAATGCCAGGAGTGATCACTGTCCAACCACGGCCTCTAGGCCCCCCTCTGGCCTCGCGAACTGATCTGTAAACTGGCGCCACTGGGGGAAGCATGCCCATATACGGTAGGCCAAACTGCTGAGGAACTCTGCCAAAAGGATGCACCTCCACTCGCCCCACTCGATCAATGAGCTGCCCTGTGGTGGAGCAAGAGATCAAGGTAAGAGTCTCCTCTCCCCATATGCCGGCCATAAGCCGGTACGGTGTCACCTCCATGTCTGCAGTAGTAAGGGAGGCAACTGGCTGGTGAGGTGCTCTAAGCACCGACATATCTGTCCATCTGGCTGCCCTCACAGCCCCAGGATCTGCCACCTCCACGCCTCTGCCATAAGGGATAAAACGCTCATACACCCAACTCATGACTAAAGTCGGGTGGCTCAATGACTGTCCCTGTAAACGGACCACCCTGTATAAATCATGGTAGGTGGTCCCCAGAATATCTGCACCCCAGGCGTATATCCGGCCATGCCCCTCTATCTGCGCAATGATGGGGGCCCAGCAGTATAACAATGTATCCCCTCCCTTGTCCCCGATCAGTCTCGAGGCAAGGATCCCCATGACGGCCTGTCGAAGTACGGGGATAGGCAAAGAAGGAATGGATCGAACTCTCACTCCCTTCTTCGACCCCGTGGAGATAACTGCATCTCCCATATATGCTGCCCACTGTGCAATCTGTGCCTGTGAGCCTGCTGTCTCCAATGTAAGTCTCCTCCCGATGATCGGGACCCCCAAAATATGGTAGACATCCTCGAGTGTGATGGTCCACTCACCACGGACCCCTGGCAGTCGGAAGGTGTTCCGATCTGCATCCCAATAAGAGAATAAGTCACAAAGGATGTGACTAGATGGTGCAACATGAGGCACACGCGATATACGCAGTATACCAGCCCTCTGAAGTGTGTCCTCCTCATCCTGCGAGAGGGCATCCAGTACTCCTGAGAGCCAATCACACTCTCTCTCTCTGCTCCATCTAATATACTCCTCTCTCGCCTGCATACACCCAAAAACACACAAAACAGAGCAAGTTAATATCTGAACAATACCAAGAAGGTCATAAAAATGTGTAGAAGTGCAAAAATACAAACACAATCTCAAATATAAGTTCTTTTGCATTCTGTGCAGAACCGCCGCCCTGAGCAGGGAGGCGGTTTTGTAACCGCCGCCTTAAGGGCGGCGGTCGTGTAACGCCGCCCTGAACAGGGTGGCGGTCGTGTAACCGCCGCCCTGGCCAGGGCGGCGGTCGTGGTCCGAAAACCCACGCGGGTTTTTAATCTTAAAAAGCCTAAAACTAGCAAAAAATGACCATTTGACCTAAAAATGGAGCCTACCCAGTAAGAGCCCCCCCTAGGTGGACCTTTTGAACCTAATATTTTCAAAAATAACCCCCCCATTACGACAAATTTAGCATTTCAAATTTAAAGGGGGAAAAACACAAAATTGAAGAAAACCAACCTGTGATCTAGCAGGACGGTGTTCCGCACGTGGAGGCATGATCACGATCTCGCTGCGGACGTTTTGACTCTACTCACGCAAGAAACCGTCACCGTGGGTCCCAGAGCTCAAAATCAATCAAATCAACTCGCGCAAATGAATAGGAAAATGGGCCCACTTTCATATATATAGCACCCTGATTCATTTTAAAAGACTTTTTCACAGGTTTGGAGCGCTGATGGAGGTAAGTCCCTATCCCCACGCGAATGGTACGTTCTCATTCCCTATTATTTTAGCATTTATTTTCCAAGTTATTGTATCTATCTGCACTTGAATCCTCTTTTCATTTTCAGTAGAAGGGAATTTTGGATGGCGTAATTTCAACACACGGACGTGTAAGGTATAACTTCTAACTTCCCATTTCGGGACTGCCATACTCAGACCCACCGTTTTATGCCTCTTCATGGCTAAAACGCTTCTCCGAGGGGGCAATATGTACGTACCCAAAATTGTAAGGTATCGTATCATGCGAACAAAGTAATAAGTGCCCCAATGATGATACAGGTCTCTTCGCAAGGTGTTCGGGATCCAGAAAAGCTCTCGAATATGCGTTAACATCCCGCATATCCCGCTTAGCCCCCGCGTGCTTTGTTTTCCCCTTTTTCCCTCTTTTCTTGCCCCTTTTCTCTTTAGTAATGAAACCGCCGCCCTGACTGGGCGGCGGTCCTGTAACCGCCGCCCTGAACAGGGCGGCGGTCCAGAACCGCCGCCCCCGAGCAGGCGGCGGTCCTTTACGCATTTTCCAGAACATTCTTTTGACGCGACTCGCGTGAAATATCACATTTCACCAGCTTTCCTTGCCGACTTGAGCATGCATTTATGTTTTTGGTCCCCTGGAATAGTGTTTTTCCTTTGTTTATTGTTTAGGAGTTCAGTTTGGTTTTGATCTTTGGGTGATTGAATTCCTATAAATGCATGGCTTGTGCTCAAACAAATGGCCTGATCTTTAAGACTGATCTTTGCTCTCATCTCCTCATTTTTAGTAGTCCAGCTTGTTATCTTGTTTAGAAGCCATAGTTTCAATTCACTTGCATGTTTAGTTAGTATTGTTCAGCTGTTGGTAAGCCACATACCCATCTTGTGCAGGCAGTGCTGTTATTTCACCCAATCCGGTCTGAAGTTTGTCTCTGAATTTCTCTTTGCATTAGATTTAGCTATTATTTTGCTTAGAATACTTGTTTTAGTTCATTTGCATGCTCATTAGCATTGTCCAACTGTTGGTAAGCCACATATCCAAACTTTCAGGCAAACAAGTGTTGTTGTTTTATCCAATCCATTGGAATAGAATAGCTTAGGAAGCCATTAAAGTTGCAGGTTTTGCTCTTCAAACAGGATAGTTTCAGGTTCTGGTCACTTCATATTGCATGACTTGCAGTAAAATCCCGCTAGGAATCGCATAAGCCAAGCTCTGTACTCTTGCGCTGTCCCTCTCCTACTCGCATTTTCGGTCTGCATTCTGAGCTGTCCTTGTCCCAATATCTACTCCTATCGATGCTAGTATTACACGCTTTTCTGGATCCACGTGAACACGAAAGAACGAGGAGATCATACTGAGGGGACAAGATCACACACACCATCGGATTCGCCACTGTTCTGCGGAATCCAGGTTCTAGCTTTCAAAGTTCTAGTTAGAATCATATCAAATAGAGTAGATAATTGCTTCATTTCAAGTTGAATTCTATTCTCGATATTCCAGGAAGTCATGTGAGGATTGATAGTTTCGAGAAACTATGATGATTCACTCCTCACTTCGAGGTAGGATCGAGAATCTTGCAGATAGATTAGATGAGCTATTTTATTTAGAATAAATCTACAAATTACACAGCCGATAACTACACTCGGTTATTTTGTCTCTGCTTTAAATTATTGTTTAGTTGTTATTCCTAGATACATTTAAATAGCTTGCTTTCATTATATTCTTGAAAGGTTTCTTAGAAGAATAGAACTTATTTATGTTTTAGGTTTATTCCACGTAGTTAGAGTTTACTTAGTTATAGCTTAGATTTACATTTTTTTTCGTATGACAATCACGGACCTCAGAGCCTGTGGAATATATATTTGAGCCAATCGTGCCTCAACCAAACCTCATCACAAAGAATAGTTGACATAGACCAAAATCTCGTAATACAAGTATTCCGACAACAACAAATTTACAATCGATCGTTCTCGGCTGAGAGGGTTAAACATAGAAGACGACCAAGCACACACGTTTTGGTCAAACCAACCAAATTACAGATTGCCCTAGGTAAACACTCACATGACTGTAGAAGGGTTCGAAAGAGAACAAACCTTTGGTTGTGATCCTTTGGTCCCACAGCCAAGTGCAGGAGACACTCTCACAGATATAGATACCAGTCTAAGGATCCAGTTGCACGAACGCCTGTGAGATATTCTGAGAAAATCACACAGTTGTTGGTCCTAAACATAGAAGCTGAGAAAGCATACGATTACTGGATACTAGGGATTAGAACTTGATTTCGCGTATGACCATAACAGGACCGCAACATCCAAGAGTCCATGGTTGTGACCCACAGATCTCACAGCCCAACGAATCCATAAGTCAATCAGATATAGACGCTGGCTTACGCACACTAGTATTCCAATCCACTCCAATTCCACCCATCATCATCGAACAATTGTCCTTACTGGATATAGTGGCTAACAAAGCTAGAGAATTCTGGACTAGGCCAGAAAATCGTCCATAGAGTCAATTGTTTTCACCATCCACCCTATGACCTTATCTGGAGACATACACGAAACTATCCCAGGTCATTTTCCACGTATTCCACAACCCATAGATCGAATCACGCCAGAGCTCGATATTGATTGGAGCCTTCGAGCAGTCATCCTTGCCGATCGATCTATCACACCAGCCCAAGTTAGAAGGGCCTTCTTTGCCTTAGATTCACAAATTCCACTAGTGCGTGTCGAAGACATTAGACTACCTAACTAGTTTGTCGAATCCAACGCATATTCTACCCCCACCGATCTGTCTCGCATGACCTCGAGAGGTCGGGCACGCGGAAGAGTCACTTGTAGATCAAGTTTTAGTATGTTTGGAAGCCACAATACAATAATGGTTGTTGATCTTTGTGTAAGGTGTGACGATCCACCCACATTAGATATATTTACCTACCTAAGGAAGTCGTTGTCGTATCATGCTTATAAATTCTTAGCACCTTAGTAATGAGCGATGTAATGAAAATTTTTGATATTAAAGTGGATAGATTGTAGCCTTTAGATTTTTGAGCTTTAATCAGTTATTAAAAGATTTCTTGATTTTGTAGTTCATTATTCACTATAAAGATTTAGAACCCATGAAAAATGAGAAATGAGTGGGTATGTTTAGAAACTATAATATAATGAAATATGTTGATCTTTGTGCAACTGAGGTATGACTATAAAACCACATCAGCTATATTTGTGCAGCAAAGGATGTCTTTGTCACTTCACGAGTATAAATTCTCGCACCTCGACAATGAACAATATACTAAAACCTTTGATCTTAAAGTGGATGGATCTTAACCTTTAAATTATCTAAAATTTAACCAATTGTAATAAAACTTTTTATTGATTTCACTAAATTAGTCATTGTGACTTGATTTAGATCCCACAAAGGAACGTGGGCCATTGATTTCACCAAAAGTGAGATTTATATAAGAACAAGTTAGTGCATGATAAAAATGAAATTTTCCATTGATGTTTTAAAATATTTGAAAAGAAAATCAGCAAAGCAACAATCGATTCTGTTTAATTTGTTAGCTTTATTTATCTTTTAAAATATGGGTTTGTAGAGGGAGAGCCACAAGAATGTAGTTTTTATCATTTTTTTGACATTAAATTATTACTTTTATTTTTATTTAATTTGTACATAAAACACCTCATTATGGCTCATACATATAGTGTTACAAGTAGTTTAATAACTTCTTGATAGTTACTCCACTTGTTTATAAAATTATATCTCAATAGTCTACATCTCATTGGCTACACTTTTTAAATTGAAATTTATGAAGTTGAGATAAAAATTCATGTTTGTTTACTTGCAGTTTTATTTTTCCAACTTTCTTGACTTGTAAAATTAATTTTTAAAATGATTAATTGCAAAATTGAAAAAAATCTTAATGATCTTCATTATTTTCTCTATGCATGTATATATGATTTCATGCAAAAATTCATTCGTTTACTTCAAATATGTGTGTGTGTGTGTGTGTGTGTGTGTGTGTGTGTGTGTGTGTGTGTATTTCATGCAAAAATTCATTCGTTTACTTCAAAGTGTGTGTGTGTGTGTGTGTGTGTGTGTGTGTGTGTGTGTGTGTGTGTGTGTGTGTGTGATTTCATGCAAAAATTCATTCGTTTACTTCAAAAGTGTGTGTGTGTGCGTGCGTGTGACATGCGTGTGTGCGTGCGTGCGTGCGTGCGTGTGCATGTGCGTGTGCGTGTGCGTGTGTGTGTGTGTGTGTGATCATAAAATTCTTCTTCCAAGTGTCTCTAAAAGTCTTTTCAAGTTAAGTCTTTTTGTTTTAAAACAAGTGGCACATTAAGACCCCCCATTTGTTTCCCATTACCCTACATCTGCCCATTTGCCAACATAACTACAAATAAATTGTGTACAATGTTTGTGGATGAGTCACACAAATTGTTGATGACTATGTGCAATTGTTGTTTGTTTGAATTATATCACCGATGTAATTCTTCATCTATTGGGTTTTGTTGCATGTTTTCATGTGGACGTTATTGGGGATTTTCCAGTAGGTCTTGTTCAATGCTTTCGGTGGATTTCCTTTACATTGTCTTCATGTAATGGCTCCATAAAAATAATTTGAAATTAACAATGTGTAAGTTACATTTATTTATGTATTACAACCCTAAGCACATAAACAAATTATGTAATAGCCTAAGCATGCCTAAATGAACAAAAACACATACATATGATCTTGGAAGAGATGTCAATGCACGCGGGAGAAAATTACACCCTTTTCTTTTAAATGGTGAACCTATTAATAATAGGTTTTGTATGCATTTATAAAGGATGAACACTCTTTTTAAAAGGGTCCTTTCCCTTTACGAGACATACTAATTTTCAAAAGTGACGCTTTTTCCCCAATCTTTGTCTATCCACCCTAAAGTTGCAAGATATTAGTTATATTGCAAGCATTGTAACATTCAACAATGGAAAAAAATAAAAGTGATAGTAATTGTTTCGGTCTTCCCATAATCAAAAGATTTTAATTCCTATGAAGCATTAAATGTTGGAGTGAACTCATCTTATATAAACCATTTCGCAATATCATTTCCTCGCATTAGTGTCACTAATAAAGAAATTGTTGTGAAGTGGGAATGCATGCAAAGCTCATGTCATCCTTAGCAATGAAATGACTTCCCTTGATTACAATTCAAATGATGTCATCTCAGTAACCATGACTTAAGACCAACTTAATGAATAACTCTTATCCCAACTTCTCCCTAACAACAATACAAATATAAATGAATTTGATATGTTTAGGCACCATGATTTTGATATCCACCATAGCTAGGATATAAATGAAGTTTATGCACTCTTACAAGAAACATCCTCTCTTTTGAATAGAAATAAGTCAAGCAAATTACCAAAGCCCGCAACTCTTTCCTCAACCGCCACTAGTGGTTTATCTGCAAAACAACTTGTGGTTGACATTAATTTGTACCAATTTATAAGATATAATGTTTCCATTGAAAATGAACATCCAAGGAATAGCCAATGCAGAAAATCATTCCTCCTCAACAACATCAAGTTTCCATCGGGTTCACATGTGGGTCAAAACAACTCCTCGTTATTATTGCTTGCTCTAAATGGTAGTGTAGCGTGCTCTAAGTGGTATTGTAGCCTTCACATTTATGCATCAACTATACATGAAATCATTTATATATCTTTAAAAGAAGTGAACCCGCTTAAAGGGAAATAACTTCAACTTGTTAAGAATGCATGAAACATGTTCATTACATTCTCATTGATGAAACGAGCTTCATAGGCCCAAAATTGTATCTTGTGTTGATATATGTGCATTGTGTGAGGCTTTCGCTATGCATAGAGTGGTCTCATTTAAAGCAAGATCAATTATTCTTATAGGTGACTTGGGTCAACTCCTCCATTCAAGAAGAAGTTGTCATTGTCACAAAATATCATATGGTTCAACCCTTTGTTGAAGCTTTAACACTCTGCCATCACGTTAGAAAATAAATTCTATCACAAGGCTTTAAACCATGCTTGATAGCTTTTCGTAACTTCTTGTTCAATATTTGAAATACATAACCATATATTGAGGACCAAGTGAGCTATTAACGTCTAGAATAGATGTATCATTTTCTCTAGAAGAAAATATTTCAATACTTATACAACACATTTACAGCAACAAATAGTTTGGTTGACATCCATAACAAATAATTAATAAAATCATTAAAAGCATCAATTTTGGGTATCAATGTCAAGCATACGAGGACAGAAAAACACTAGAGAAATTTTGATGGTGATCAATTAGAGGCCAAAGTAATTTTGTATAAGGGACACAAATTTATTGTTTTTCTAGTAATTCATGTGTTGAAGTTAGACTAGTTAATGGTACTATTGGTGAAAATCAAAATATTATGTATAAAGTTAAGGCAAATCCCCACAATTTGCCAATGTTTGTATTATTCAAATCATAAAATAATATGATCTAGTATGATATTTCAACATGTGCCAATCTCTCCCATTTCACATGGTAGTGGTGAACAATTTCTTCTTAATATCGGGATACAATGATTGACATGATCTAATTTTTACTACTATGTCAAGAGTTCACTTATTGCAAAACATTCATATTGCAATGATAAAAAAAAATTACAAAATAATTCCTAAGCTTAGATCAAAAAGAAAGAAGAGCGAAAACTACATTTAATACAACACACACTTCCTTTTCTTAGAAATTATAGCAAGTTTGCTTCATTTACATTTAATACAACACTTCCTTTTCTTGAAAATTATAGCAAGTTTGCTTCATTTACATCACAACAATAAAAAAATACAAAAAAATCTGAAGTCTAAATCAGAAAAAATGAAGGAAAACTACATTTAATATAACACTTACTTCCTTTTCTTGAAAATTATAGCAAGTTTGCTTCATTTACATCACAACAATAAAAAATACAAAATAATTCTCAAGTTCAAATCGAAAAAAAAAAGGGTAACGCAACAACACTTATTTCCTTTCTTTAAAATTATAGCAAGTTTGTCCTTTTCTTTAAAATTATAACAAGTTTGCATTCATGTTCTTACCTAATATATGTGATCACACATTGTTTTATTCGATTTTCTTTCACTCCTTTTCTTTTAAATGTGATCATTGCAACTTTGTCTCGTATTGCAACATTGTGAGGGATAATTATTTAAGCTTTACTATTGTATATTATAATGTGCATCTACATAAATAATTTAGTAGTAAATTGGGACATCACTATATCTTCGTCCATTTTTTCCTGAAAATTTGTATTTAGTTTAATAAGTTATGCCTCTTCCTCGAAAACAAATTTGCAAGGTGGCTTACTTTCAATAGGTAATTATTTATTAAAATATTCATATGGTAAAACGCAAAAATTAATAATCACTCATTAATAATATTAATGAATTATAAAATTTGTTACTAATCACTTAATATATTAGATATCTAAATACAAAATATTTCTTTGTTTAAGATTATGATCCCATGGAGAGGCTTTTACTCTTGTTTTCTTGCAGGAAAAGGACTCAGGTGATTATTTTTAAAGTCAGCTAAAGGAAATAATAGAATTTAGGCCTAAAAATAGGAGTTCCACTTGTTTTGCCCCTAAAGTTAAGAGGTTGCTGGAGAGGAGGAGCTGGGAGCTCCCCTTTAGCCTAAACATAAATACATTCCCCTCCAGAAAAAACATAACATGCATTACCACCAATAATTTATGATGATTTTACAGGGAAATATGATTTTTATCTCATGGGGTAATACAAACCTTAAAATTGTTAAGATACTCCTAAATTTTCTCAACCACTACTGCTGCGCTTATTTATGGAGCCCCTCCATAAAACCATGGAGGGAGACTCTTTTTCACTTTCCATTCCATCCCCAAATTCATTGATTGTATCTATCTAAATAATACTCAAAATAATAATAGATTTTTGTTGACAAAAAATCAACTCAATAATCAATCCACAAGCTTAAAAACCCTAAACAGAAGGGTAAGGAAGAGAGAATAAAATATACTGGACAGTAATAAATCCAAAAGCTGAAATCCCTGAGAAACATTACAGCACATATTTTTTTAACAAAAATTAAACACCTAAGGATGAATAAACCTAAAACTGACTAACACTCATCTTAAATTTATTTCCCAAATGAAAGAAATTCACAAACTTCTATCATTCGAAAACGAATGTAATGTTTCAGAATTATTCTCTGTACAGCTTCTACACATTACCGTACAAACGATTCAACAACAAACAGACTCACAAATAAATCCACAGTCGTTCCCCCTGCAACTTTTCCCCGACATTATTAAACAGCTTCAAATTCCCTTCTCTCACAGTCCGAAAACCTCTATAAACACTACGCGGTGGTAGACGGGCCGCCATGATCGGCGTGCCTGGAGGAAGCCAAACCCTCCCTCTCTCTTCCAGTAAGCCAATTGAACGTCTTTTTCAAAGAACCCCTGCGATCCTGCTGAGGAAGCAACGGAGCCGGGCGCTCAGAAAACGACCTCAAAATCGAGACGGGATTCATACTGGAAATTCCGCCCCACCTCTCGGAACCACCCCGCGGGTCTCCGATGCAAGACCCTGCCTGGCGGCCGCCGCATCGCCCGCCTTAGGACACCCCGCCAGCCCGCCCGCTTTGGAAGACGACGCCCCCTGCGACCGCGAGTGATGCATCGCCATGAAACTACAGCTCCTGTACAAACCAGGGTCAACCCGCCGGGCGTGGCGATGTACCACTCCGTCGGCTTCTCCAGATCCTTCCTTAGCCGCACCAGCGAATGCCCCGTCGAATGCGACCGCCGAATTTTCTCCCCCGGCGAAACCCCCAAACCCTCGCCCGCCTCCGAGGCCGCACAGTCCGTCGCCGTCGACACGTCGTGCACGCGGCCGTTGCGGACGCTTCCGGGGCGACTCAACACGCCGGCTGCGTTATCGACAACGATCGCCGTCTCCTCAGAGGCCGTCTGCGCCTGCGGTTCGACGACCCCGAAGTCCGTTCCCGTCGGGTTGAACTCGTCCGCCGGAAGCAGATCCGTCCGGCAGACCGGACAGGTCGTGTGAGAACACAGCCACATATCGATGCATTCCGGATGAAAAGCGTGGCTGCATTTGGGAAGCAATCGCAGCATCTCGTCGTCCACGAAATCGTTGAGGCAAATCGAGCAGTCGGTGCATTTCGCCTGAGCTTTCAATCCTTTCACCAAATCGTAGCTGAAAACCGGAAAGCTCTCGATCACGGTTTTGTCCAGGCCCCGGGTGGCCTCCCTGTTATGCCCCTCCGCATTATTGTCCACCGCGCGCCCGCGCGTCTGGAAGGCCGGGAGCCGTCACCGCCCATGCTGCAGCGGCGGATGTAGATCGAGAAAAACCCCATGAAAAAGAAGGCGCTGAGCAGCACCACGATAATGATCGCCATGGAAGGATTGAACCGCGTGTTAAACGAGTACGGGCCATTGAAATTATCTTCGCTGCTGTTCTCTGCCAAACGCCTGACGAAGAGAAACCCTCCGTAGTCTGCAGGGGACGACGCAGAAAAATTTTCTAGAGCAATTAATCTACTCTTCATAGCTCTGTGACAACAATTCCGAAACCACCCTCCCACCCCCGGATTCTATAAAACCATAACAGAATATCGGCTGCCGTTCAGGAAACAATCACTACTCCCTTCCGATTCCATTGCTTGTAACGCACCAAATTTACCAGCGATTAGTTATACGAGCATTTACCGTCTATAGACTGGAAGTATGGACGGACAGAAACTGCCAAATATTCGGCATAACGTGACGTTGAAGCCGAGCCGCGCCACGCAATGCTTGACTTAGATGTGTACAGAATCTTCCACACGACTTACCATATCTTCTAGATCATTTACTGCTGCCAGCCGGTCTTCCCCGCTGAATACCGTTGCGTCCCGCATAAAAGAACGGGAATATATTTGCTTCTTTTGTTATGGCTTCTTTAAGTATTTACGAGAAATTAGGAATTATGTTTAGTAAAACGACACGTGGCAAAACGTAATGAGGAAAAGATTGCCTTTGAAAACGGCTGCAGCCTGCTGGAGTCCTAAATATTATAAATTTGGGCATGGGAAATGCGATGACCTTAATTATTAGTCCCGGTCACGGATTAACTTTGACGGCCGTTTACATGTTTTTAAACAAAACCCTTTTTTTTAATTGAATATACGTTTGCACATATTGGTGCACAAAATTCTTAGGCTTTGCACTCAAGGAGTTGTGGGTTTCCATTCCTCTAAATTTGTCAAGGGAACAATCCCAACTTCGTCTTTCATTACTTGGTATCTTTGGGGACTTGAACGTTGGTGGATGGCTAGGCAACACCTTTTACACCATCATATACATAGTTGGATTACAACCTATTTCATATAACCTTTTTTTTAATAAACAACCATATATGATCAATTTATATAGATAGATATATATATTAAGAATTGTTTATACTTTTTAATATTAATGTATCAATATTATGGTTATGCACAAATCGAAGGGTAATACTAAAATTAGCACTTGCACGTGAGTTGAAAGATATGATGGAAGGGATGTCAAATGTAAAACTAGTTTTAAATTCATTTTAATGTGATGGTGTGTAATGTGGTTGTTAAAGAAACTTTTCGCAGACTTGTGATGGAGAGAGTTGAGGATTGATGCATTGAGAAGAATCTAGAAGACACGAAAAAGTACAAAATCCTATGTGAGATGAATATATGAACTCGAAACCCCCATTGAAACCCTACTCTTTGTTGGGTGTTTTCTTAGAATAACATGTGAGCTATTTAATTTTAAAAGAAATCACCTACAAATGAAGGAATTTCTCCTAGGTCATGAGAGCTTCCAAAGTCCTAAACCACCCCCATTTTCATAAAAGGGCCTAGGAATCGAATCCCTAGATGACATGTTAAGTGTTGTAAAAAAATTGATCAAAAAGATCTTATATTATATTAATGCAATAAGATACAAGATAACTTTCAACAAAAAAGCGGGCGGTATGAGAGCACGCCCAAAACCACAAACAAACTAGGTCGAGCCTAGGAAGAGACAACAAAAAACCGATCTTGGCAAAAAACAAAGACAAAATCAAGAAACATTAGCAAAGCCCGCCGAGGCGGATGGATCACGATCATCTAGCCACCCCGAACCAGTAGATCCTTGCCAATGTCGAGAATCTCCCACCATCAAAGACACACTCATCTTCGTGGATCCGCTTCCCCACGAGTAGGAATGGCTAAGCTAAAGTGGGAATTTGCGGCAGCAGGCAGGGGTGGCGGCAGATGCCAAGTGAACTATTGAGAAGTGGCGGAGGGAGAACCCCAACCCTGTTGGTGAGCTAACGATCGAGGTGGAGAACCCCACCCAAGTTGTCGAGGCGGTGAGCCCCAGCCCTGCTGGCGAGCCGAGGAATGCGGCGGCGAGCCCTGACCGCAGTGGTGCCCAGGTGAGTGGTTGTGTCGATGGCTCGACCCAAGAGAACGGTGGGAGCGACTGAACGTCTAGCGTTGGGATCTATTGCGTCGGCCACCACGAGCGGAGGGCGAGGAGCACCTGGTGGGAGAGGGAGGCACCTGAGCAACATTACACGGGGCTTCCCCCTAATGTCGCAATAAAGTCTGGAGGTGGTCCACCTCCAACGCCACCTTATTCGCTTGAACTTGAATCTGCAGAAGCACATTGGAGATCACCATAGATTTATTATAAATCGAGAAGGATTGATCAACTAATTAGCAAAGAAAAAAGCATTCCTTTCTTTCCATATCCAAAATAAAATCTCCCCTCTAAAAACATGCCAAATCTGGGTGAACATAGGCAGAAGTTTGGGATTGTCTCCCAAGAGGATATGTTGCCAAGTGAAACAGTGGGGCCGGGAAGGAAAGAAAAAAGTATGGATCTAGTTCCAGGCAGTTTGAGCTTTGGGACAGAACCAGAAAACATGCATAATTGTTTCCAGATGCCCACAGAAGGGGCATTTGGGAGCCGGAATCCCAATTTGAACAAGACGGGCCCCAATAGGAAGGCCTTGGTGAAGAATACACCACATAAAATGAGAAATTTGGGCTCAACACATATAGTCTAAATAGTCTCAAACCGTGCCCACCTCAAAAAAGGGGTGGCATTAATTTCCCAATGAGAGTTGAGTTTGTCTCGCCATGGGAAAATGGGGTGAGAGCCACTGATAGCCTTTCTTTAGCTTTATAGTTACATAAAGGAGTATCAACAAACCATTTCGATCAAACATGGCCCATCAGAGGGCGAGAAGAGTGCACAACAATCTTATTCAAAGATGTGATTCGGGAACATAATTGATCACAGATTGAAAGTATCATGATCTTGGTTAGAGAGCCAAAATAGAGTTTTAAACTCTGGCCAAGCAAACTAGATTGCTTGTTTTTGCAAAAAAATCCTCGATGGTATGAATTCCGTGTTTGAATAATTTGAGCGTGGAGATTCCGGGACCTCTGTAAGGCATTGATCTTGGGATTGAAAAATCGAGACCACCAGAGAGATTGTTGGTTGAGAGATAGCCCATTGCGAAAGCCATCCCCTTTCCATAAAATCAAGGGTTTGTGATTCCGGGCTTTCCAGATACTTTTAAGCACAAAGGTTCCCATAACTTTGATAGACATAGGAGTGATGAGCAGATTGACAAACCCTAAACCTTTCCATGCAAGGCGGCCATAAGGAGAGCCTTTTGAGATGCCATGTCATATGAGAACTTTCCAAGCTTCTTGGCCGATGCTACGGATAATCCACTTGGCACAGAGAGCTTGCCCTTGGCGCTGGATGTGGAGAAGCCCAAGGCCTCCAAAATTGCGAGGTAAGCAACATATATCCCAAGCGACACGATGAAAACCTTTTCCAAGTAGAAGCATTAGCCCATAAGAAAGCTTTGAGCAACTTTTCCAGCTTTTGGATGGATGCTTTGGAAGGCACCCAACAAGACGAATAGTAAACATGGGTGGCCGCTAGAACTTTGGAACAAATTTGGAATTTTCAAGCCAGAGACAAGGGTCTAGTGAGCCAATATTCCAGTTTTTTTCGCCACCCGTTGAATGACATAATGCCATAGATCATCAAGGAGGCTTGAAAAGCAAAAGGAATACCAAGGAATTTGAAGATCTCACCATGTTGAAGAATTTTCCAATCATATGTGGCAAGCCAGTCCGGCATAGGAAGGAAGGATTGCCTATAGCATTGAGTTTTTCACCATTGAATGGAGGAACCGAAGCCAAGCAAGAAAGTATCCAAGCATTGCATGGCATTGCGAATGTTACTTTCATCCTTAATAAGCGTAAGGAATGAATCATCCACAAAATGCCCATTGAGGAGTTGAGAGGTGGGCTCAGTCAGGCAACAAAATTCCACGAACAAGACCTTGATTTTTGGCATGGGCTAAAAGATAACCAAAGCCTTCAACCGCCAACACATAAAGTGCAGGGGCTAGAGGACAACCCTTTCGATAGACCAGGAATAGCCCAAAGGGCTCCGAGCTAAGGCCATTGATAGATATTTGAGCAGAGGCATCTGTAAAAAGCATATTGACAGATTGAATAAAGATGGGGCCAAAGCCAAGGGCCTGAAGCATGGTGAGGATGAAAGGCCATTCAATCCGATCATAGGATTTCTCAAAGTCAATCTTGATAAACATAGCGGCCTGGTGATATTTGTGGGCCCATTCCATGCCTTCCCAAACTGCGATGATATTATCCAGGATGAAGTGTCCTGTATGAAGCATGTTTTCTTTGGCTAAATAGTAGTCGAGAGCTAAAGCAATGATTGTAGAGAATCGTAGAGCTAACGCTTTGCTTGCAATGATTTTGTAGGAGACATTGATAGATATAAATTTTTCCCACTCAACACAATAGCAAAATACAATGGCAAAATATAAACTTCGAAAGCTAGGGAAAACGAGGATTGATTTCAGCCAAATCGACTAGGGTTTTATGTGCAAACACACCCAAAATCAGCATACAATAATTATTTTTACTCCCAAACCCTTGGAACAACCTTGGAGAATTTATGGTGAAAATCAGATTCTACAACAGCTGGAAAATAATTTAAATCTGAAACCCTAACTGCTGCAATCTTCAAGATAGCATAACTTTCTCTACACAACTCCGATCTAGGCAAATGACATATGCCGAACTTGGAAAAATACAAGGAACAAGATGATGTAAACCAAATTATAACAACAACTACCAAACATGCAGATTTGGCCCTCCTACTATTTCGGCCCACACATTTAGGGCATCAAATGAGCTCCAAAAATTATTTTCTCTATCCCAGATGCTTGCCTATATTTTTAGGAACTCATTCATATAAGAATCAGAATTTTTGGATGCCAAATCAACTCAGAAATCAGATCTGAAATCTGATTATAAAACTGGTAAATAACCCTCAAAAGAATTATGAAACTTGGGTATTTTCATTCACAAAAATTATGAGATATTAGACAATGATTTTCAGATCTAAATACCTCAATAATAATGCCCAAACAATCCCAAGGTGAGTCGATCCAATAGAGAAAACACTGCTGCAATTTTATTCACCAAAATACTTCGAAAAGTCTTCAATAACACTGCTGGAAAAAGCCTGAAATAGACTGAAAATCTGATTACAACCAATGGGAAATTCTGAGTGAAAATCCCTCTCAAACTCTTGGGGTTTTCATCCACAAGAGGTTTAATTCACAAGGGGTTTCGTCCTTAGAATTTTTAATGCAAAAGCTGAAGCTCTATGCAAGAGAAAATATCATATAAAAATCTGGATGATGGAAGAGGCAAGTCGACTTCCCTTTTAAAGGAAAAGGGCCAACAACCAACCTCCAAACCAGCCAATGAGCTCACATGATTTTCCCTATGCAAACATTTAATATTTTCCATATTAAATGTTTTTCCCAACAACCACTTTTTCCTCTAATGCAAGTCGCATTTTCTAGGGGAAATACATAAATTAATTATGTTTTTATCTTCCTAGGCTTCATTACTCCCCTTTGGCCCAAGTCGCCATTATCCTTTCTAGGAGGAATAAAATATAATAAATCCCTTTACAATGATTTTTCCCCTTAAGGCAAATCATATTTTCCATAGGGATTACAATTTATTTTTATTAAGCTAAATAAATTAATATAAGTGCTTTAATAATTTTATTTTATTTTTTATAGCACTTTATAATAATTTATTATGACTTAAGTCACCCTTATATTTTTCCTTTGGCCGTCGGGTTGACAAAATGGGCCAAAGGTCTTCGATGGGAAAAGGGGACATTACAGTCCTCCCTTCCCAAAAATTGCTTGCCCTCAAGCAATTCTGATTTTGTTTTGTCCAAGTGTCATGCACAAGAGACAAAACATGCTGAAAGTGATTCGCAAGCCTGACACCTGTTCCTGTCAAGTGAGCTAAAACTTGCCCCCATATATCATCCACAAAATGCTCATATACATATATTTGGAGCAATGGTTCAACAAACTCCAAAATGAAGACTTCATCTTCTACCATATCATGCATCTCATGATGAAAATAGATTGGAATAGGCAGCAATAAATAAGATGCATTATTATGTTCATCATACCTTGGAGTATCACCAACATCCACGTCAATCTTGGACTTCACAATGGCTTGACTTTGTTGCACCAATTCCCCTTCATTCTTGTCTAGAATGGGATGAATATTGTTGTGAACCAATTCTGCTGCGATAAATGAGATGGCATATCTTCTTCCACACATTCTTCAATCCTTTTTTGCCTTGTTATGTTGATGAGATTGACCTTTTCTTTGACTTCTTGAAGATGTTGTCTTGCATTGGCAGCCACTAATCTAGCCTCTTTGGCTTTTTGTGACCACATATCACACAAAAGTTGTGTCTTTGTCACATCCTCCCAAGTCTGATATAAAAATCAGAGTTCTTATGACTTGAATTCATCACACAAAACCCATTTTTACCACCTGTCAAAGACAACTCATGAGTGGCTGGTCCACTATGAATGTCATCAACAAAATCATCAACTCCATGATCATCAAATGAAAATTCTGAATTATCCTCATGTGAAAGACCAATGAATCCATGCTATTGCTATCCAAAATACTAACATGCTCTATGCTAGCTCAAAAGTAGAAGCTTCTAGTGAAATTTCTTGCAAGGATGATGTAGATAAAACATTTCCCATGTCTTCATGAGTCAAATCAGCATGTCTATCAAATTCATCATTTTTGCATACCTCATTGGAACTTGAAGACACCAAAGCATTCTCATGAAGAGTTGTATCATCCATTTGTGAAGATTCTCTATTCCTTCCACGTATCAACCATTCGGAAGCTATAGTGTGATATTCCTTCTTTTCCTGCATAGTCTGTGTATATATTTTTCTTCGGGTAGATGTCCATGTAGTACATGAAAGGAAAATTCTCCTTAACATCTTGAGGAAGAATGTTAATATTTCTAAACATTCACTGTTTTTTCTCTTGTCCTTTGTTGGAACCTTTTTGTGAATAGAAAATGATGATGATGATCTAGGCCTCCATGTCCGGCTCTCTCCTATCGGCTCTCAAAACTGTCTCTCCTATCTCTTGGCCTTTATTAAGCCATCCTCTCCATCATTTCTCATCATGACATGTATATTTGTTGATGGGTGGGAATACCATTTCCTAAGAAGATCTCTGTCCAGATCCCATGGAAAGCTTTCCTGTTTAACTCCCATGATTCAACTCTATCACCAACTTCTCGTGGCTACATCAAATCAAAACCCTCCAGGTGGGAGGAACATTGCTCTGATACCACTGAAAGATCCCCAAATGGATCCTTGGAGCAAATATAAATTTTTCCCACTCAACACAATAGCAAAATACAATGGCAAAATATAAACTTCGAAAGCTAGGGCAAACGGGATTGATTTCAGCCAAATCGACTAGGGTTTTATGTGCAAACACACCCAAAATCAGCATACAATAATTATTTTTACTCCCAAACCCTTGGAACAACCCTGGAGAATTTATGGCAAAAATCAGATTCTACAACAGTTGGAAAATAATTTAAATTTGAAACCCTAACTGCTGCAATCTTCAAGATAGCATAACTTTCTCTACACAACTCCGATCTAGGCAAATGACATATGCCCGAACTTGGAAAAATACAAGGAACAAGATGATGTAAACCAAATTATAACAACTACCAAACATGCAGATCTGGCCCTCCTACTATTTTGGCCCACACATTTAGGGCATCAAATGAGCTCCAAAATTATTTTCTCTATCCTAGATGCTTGCCTATATTTTTAGGAACTCATTCATATAAGAATTAGAATTTTTGGATGCCAAATCAACTCATAAATCAGATCTGAAATCTGATTATAAAATTGGTAAATAACCCTCAGAAGAATTATGAAACTTGGGTATTTTCATTCACAAAAATTATGAGATATTAGACAATGATTTTCAGATCTAAATACCTCAATAATAATTCCCAAACAATCCCAAGGTGAGTCGATCCAATAGAGAAAACATTGCTGCAATTTTATTCACCAAAATACTTCGAAAAGTCTTCAATAACACTGCTGGAAAAAGCCTGAAATAGACTGAAAATTTGATTACAACCAATGGGAAATTTTGAGTGAAAATCCCTCTCAAACTCTTGGGGTTTTTGTCCACAAGAGGTTTAATTCACAAGGGGTTTCGTCCTTAGAATTTTTAATGCAAAAGTTGAAGCTCTATGCAAGAGAAAATATCATATAAAAATTTGGATTATGGAAGAGGCAAGTCGACTTCCCTTTTAAAGGAAAAGGGCCAACAACCAACCTCCAAACCAGCCAATGAGCTCACATGATTTTCCCTATGCAAACATTTAATATTTTCCCATATTAAATGTTTTTCCCAACAACATTTCCCTCCTAGTGCAAGTCACATTTCTCTAGGGGAAATACATAAATTAATTATGTTTTTATCTTTCCTAGGCTTCATTACTCCCCTTTGGCCCAAGTCGCCATTATCCTTTCTAGGAGGAATAAAATATAATAAATCCCTTTACAATGAATTTTGCCCCTTAAGGAAAATCATATTTTCCATAGGGATTACAATTTATTTTTATTAAGCTAAATAAATTAATATAAGTGCTTTAATTTTATTATTTTTATAGCACTTTATAATAATTTATTAATTGGCCAAAGGTCTTCTATTGGAAAAGGGGACATTACATTGGCATTATAATTGTATCTGTGCAATTTAGATTTGATCTTTGGAGAGTTCGAACTTTCGATTCTGAAAGCGTTAGAGAAGGGGTCTCCTTGAAGCACCATCGTCTCTCGAGGAGAGCTGAGGTGTTAGTGATGTATGAGTGGCGCCAAATTTTTGCCAATGGCGGCCATAAATTATAAGAAATCTGGTAGTCCGCGTCAGTGCATCTTCCCACCGAAGCAACCGGTTGGGCTGCGCATAGGTGGATGAAATCGCTAATGATGGATCGGGTCATGGAATTAAATTCCAAATTCGCTTGATATGATTGATGGTGGGGCCATGTTGCATCAAGGAAATATTAAGAAAGAATTGGCCTTTATGAAAAAATGGGCGTGCATCATGCCAACAGATACGAAATCGTATAGGGGAGTGGTCCGAAAGGACAAAGTCAAACATAACCTCCACTAGCATGGAATAAATGTTGTCAAACTCAAAAAAATTGAGCTGACAACATGGCCCTATCAAGTCATTTAAGGACGTGATATGTCCCTCCACAAAGATTGGACCACGTGTACCAAGTTGTAGACGTGGGAAAGCGAGATGCGTTAGGATCAAAGAATCCAAATTTATTTCACATGAAGTACCACGCTTCCCTTTCACCAGGTGTCCACCTCATAGGTAGGTGGCCACATTTATCATTTGGGTTTTCAACCATATTAAAGTCTCCACTTATAACCCAGTATGCATCGGGAATGGAGTTGGCTATCCACTGCCACAGATCGGCCCTTTCGGCCGCATCATTAGAGGCGTAAATATTAATGAGCCCAAAAGGGCAGCCCTCAATATTAAAGAGGACCCATATGACACGGTTGGTGGGGTCAATTCCATGGTCAATTAATAAAGGCCACCATTTAGGGGAAAAAAGTGAAATTAATCCCCCACACCCTGCTTCATGATTGCTATAGAAAGCCAAGTTGTCATGCCAGATGGATTTACAAACCATCTGCAATTGAAAACCTGTAATTTTAACTTCCTACAAAAACAAAACATCCATATTTACACATTGTTGCCGAGTTTCACGCACTACATACTTACGATAGGAGTCTGTGAGACCCCTAACATTCCAAGATAAAAATTCATGGGAAACATTGGTCAAGAGCCATATCCCCATCCTCCAAGCCCTCAAGGGCATCATATTGATTATGCAGAAACAAGCAACATTATGTTGTAGAAAATCCTATAGATCAATTTTTTTCGTTCGGCATATTTTTTCGCTAAAGAGATCAACAACATGGTGGTGAGACCATTTCACATATTAAATTACCATATTTTCTTAAAGTGAAGTTTAAATCCATCAACTTTGTAAAACTATTTATTATTTATGGTGACAACAATAAGATCATATAGTTCTCTCATCATATAAACAAATGTTTGTATTGTTTTTCTTATCTTACATAAAATTAAGGACACCCTTAAGATTTCCCTCATGAATAAGAACCTTTCATTTTATGTTGTAGAATTTTTTTATTAGATTTAAATTGTTACATTGTCAAACATAAAGAGCTCAAAAAGAAAAATGTATGTATGTTCTTACATTAAAAAAATAGATGCCCATAAACCAATCTAAGAATCCTTGTTTTATGACTTGAATAAATAATATAAAATTATTTCAAGGGAATATGGGTATTTTTATATACATTGAGAAGATAGGAATATGAGTAACCAATAAGTAACACATGTAATTTTCTTACTAGTCAAAAACTCCAACAAAATGAGACCACGATTGTATACAACACCCTTTGTTGTCACCTTGAAGCTAAATTTTATATCCTTGTGCATAATAGGATTCAATGCATGCCTAATAAGGTATGTTCACCCAATAATAACCGTTATAAAAACCTCTCTACTTTTTTGTTAAAAAGATTGACAACATGTTGATGACCCCATTTCAACTATTAAAATACTATATATTTTTTAATTGAATTTTAAATCCATCCACTTCACAAAATTGGTTGTTATTTATAGTGACAACAAATAATATTATACAATTATCTCATCATAAAAACAAATATCCATTTTTTTTTTTCTTACATAAAATAAACAAGACCCTTAAGATTGCCCTTGGGAATAAGAGCCTTTAATTGTATATTGTACAAGGAATTGTATTATATTTAAATTGCTACATTGTTAGACATAATGAACTCTAAAATAGAATTCTACTTGTGTTCTTATATTAAAAATAGAATGCCCAAAACCAATCTAACAATCTTTGTTTTATGACTTGAAGAGATAATATGAAATTATTTCAAGGGTATACAACTATCTTTACAAACATTGAGAGGATATGAATATGAATAATCAAGAAGTAGCAGGTAAGTTTCTTACCTACCAATAACTCCATAGTTGTATACAACTCCCTTTGTTCTTGTCTTGAAGCTACGTATAATAAGATTCACTACACACCTAATAAGGTATTTTCACACAATGAATGTCATTGTAAATACCTCTACTTTTTCTACTAAAGAGATTGACAACATGCTAATTAGCCCATTTAACTATTAAAATACCATATTTTCTTACAAATTTAACTCTTACTCCAACTTTACAATATTGTTTGTTATTTATAGTGACAACAAATAAGATCATATAATTCTCTCCTCATAAAAAAAAGTCCATATTTTTCTTCTCTTACATAAAATTAAGAAAGGCAACCTTAAGACTACCCTTGTGATTAACTAAAATGTGAATATTCTAGTGTAATCTAGATGTTATAGGAGCAGTAAATAAATAAGAAATGAAATAACTTAAATACACCCAACCAAGCTAAACAATAAAATTTGTAAACCCTAATGTGCAAATAAAGTTGGAAGAGCCTTAGCTGATTAGAAGATGTCACATGACTATGTCAAAATGGAGACCGAGTTGAACATGAGAAGGAAATTGTCACACAAGAGCTTGAGAAAATGCAAATATGGAGGATTTCACGCATTATGGGGTGGGGAAGGATAGAGGTGCCAGTGGGCTCCTAGTCCGCATGATGGTCGAAAACCCAAATTCTCGGGGGTCGTATGATGTCTCGCACCCTTCACTTCTTGTCGGGTGTATGCCACTACACTCCACCATATGTCGCCATAAATCTATAATGGAAGAATCACCTTCAAAACCCCAAGAAAAGCATCAAAACCATAAAAAATAAAGATCAATATGAAGGGGTCGAACTATCCTCAATTGCCAAATTGATGGAATTATCATTAAGTGTTGCACTACATCTCAGGCCCAATGTAGTTCTATGTGTGTGCGTGGAATTGTGCCCTAGGTGCTCTTGTGCATGTCATACTTTGTGAGTAATGAGCAATAACTAGATGTAGAATGTAAATAATGTGTGCATGGAATAGAATAAACTCCCCTCCTATGAAGTGTGATGCAGATTAACCAACCTTTGTCCCTTGTGATGGAGCTAGATGGATGCAAATGGAGTAGTAGAAGCCTTTGATGGATGTAACCTTAGGTGGTGATAGCTAGTGTTTAGTGCTTGGTCCCTCATTATGGTCACATAACTTTATATTTATATGGTTATCTTGCTTTAATTTCATAATTAACCCCGAAAAGGCCAACCACCAAAAATATAAGAAGCTCAAACAACTAGAAAGTGCCCAAAAAGTGAGAGGAAAGTGTAAAGAGAATCAGGGCGCCTAGAGGGGACTAGGGTTCCTAGGGCGCCCAGGCTTAAAAATAAGGAAAACATAGAATGAAAGTAAAGAATGGGAAAGTACATGTGCAAGATCGACAAGAACAACAAAAAGAAATGCAAGATGGCCAAAGATAAGGGTTAATTAGTATTTTTTCACTTAAAAACCATATGAATAGTAGTATGAGACCGGGACTAAATAATTACCCAAAGTGCGTGATTTTGTGTCTACATTTACCCCCACTTTATGTTGGTGAGAAGAATACTCAACAGCATAAAGTAGGTAGAGATGTGTACTTGATATCCATGTAGAGTGATGTAAAAATGTGTCGAGGGACTAATCAAAGCATGGAGTGATAAAAATATGAATTGAGACTAAAGATGCAAACGTGTAAAAAGTGATGAAAGTGAACCTAGGGCGGAAACACGTGTGTATATGTTGATGTGTGTGGTGTACCTACATGGTTAGTATTGTGTGTGTGATGTACTCGTTATGTGTGTGATGTTGAATGCTTGCTTCCCATACAGACGGACCTACAAAAGAGAAGACGATCAAGTAGTCAAATACGCATGTATAATGTGTAAAAACACATGTATATATGTAAAAAGTGTGTAAGGAAAGTATGAAAATGAAAAAGGAACATGTGCACTTGATCGTGATGAGAAAAATGGTGTAGAAAGGATCCTGTCAATGTCATGTGAGTTTTTGGGTGATCTCATGCCATTGGCTGAAGAAGTGTAGGGAGGAAAGTTTGATTTATCCTCCAACCTGTAATCGCTTCCCAAAACTAAAGAGATCTCTATACTTCTTGGTTTTTTAGGCGATTTGACGCCACTTGTTGAAGTAGTGTAAAGAGGAAGGTATGGTTTATCCTCTAACTTGTAACTACTCCCCATAATGCTAAGGACAATCTACCCTATAAAATCTGTTGTGTATGGAGTTTTGTAGACATGTCTGAACCCACTCGCTATGTAACTCATTGTGTCATGGACAAAAACTGAAAATTATATTGGTACCACGTTGTGTAGTGTGTGTAAACTCAAATGATGTCCCCCTCTTTAGGGGCACATGCGATGTTGCGAGATAGAAGAATGTGGCTCAAAAGAGGACCGATTGTTGATATTATGCCTTGCGGGGGTGTGCTTAGTAGGAACCAAGGCACATGCAAGCAAAGTGGCTAGAAAATAAGTGTTAGTGCAAACAAGTATGCATGTAGAAAATAAGTGTAAGCCAAACAAACAATGTGTAAGCTAGTACGCAAACATAAAGTGGGTTACAAACATGGTACATCACTCACATGTCGCAAGACACTCAAGGCCACAATGGCCACAAACAAACAAGTGTGCACACAAGACAAATGGTAAATCCCATGCAAACAAGAACAATCAATAGCAGAAAATGTAACAAACATGTAGTCTCTATTTACCTCTTGCTTCATTAATCAACCCCAAGTGCACCGACACATCATCTAGACTGCTCTGGAAGCTCACCCGAGGCATGTGCAGGCATCGAGCCCCTCCTTTATGTGATCTTCGTGAGAATGTTCTTCCTTAATAAGGGGGTGTTGCACAAACTAGAGAATGAACACACCCATTCTTGAAAACCATATTTAAGCACTAACTCCTAATCTAATGCACCAAAACATATGATAACATGATCATACTACAATGGAAGTAGAACTAAATCATGATTATCATCAAGAAAACCAATAATACACCCATGAACATAAAAGGAAATGTACTAGATCAAGATCCATCACATAAGTGCTTTAGAATCACTTCATTATATTCATTAGTCAAAGTACAATAGCCAAGATTACATCAAAAGAGTTCCATGTATGGAGATATTTACAGTAGCAGAGCTTCGACACATTATAGAGCTCACCATCACACATTACACATTTTTACTAACTATCTCCCTCTCTTGCTCTCATACTCACACACACACATCCTCTCTAAATTTGTCTCGTAAAACCATACATAAGAGGAAATCTCAAGGAATCTCCTCTTAACCACTCATCATTACATGAGAAAGCCTGAAGGAATCTTTCATGAGTGCCCTACCACTACCCAAGAACATGCCAAATGTCATCATGTGTTTCCCCTAATCAAGTGTCTTTAGAATGCATGTATCAGCTAATCCATAACAAACTCAGCTCCTTATCCTTTCATGATAACCATATTGATGCCCTAGAATATCCTTTCCTTGAGCTACAAGTCTCCATAGCTTATCCATATTTATATCTGGTTTCTTTTTCATTCATTCCCTAAATGCGTCATTTCTTTTTTGTCTAGAAACTCATTAAGTCCACGAATTCATCCGTCCCGGGCGTGAGCCTTCACGCATCTCCAAGAACTACTTCGCGATTGCCTTCGTGCCCTACTTCCATGTGCCACCAAGCTTTGCGCCTTAGGTACTTAGTTAATTTAGGGGTCCAACATCACCCCACACTAATTTGATTATCGCCCCGACAATCCTTCGTGCTTCCCAAACAAAGTCTTGACGACCAAAATTTGCTAAGGCAAGAATGTTGCTCCTTCAAAGAATAAAGAATAGTGGAATTGAAAGAATCTAAATAAATAATTAACGAATGGAAGAA